>JABEYC010000356.1:0-37574 GCA_013266195.1 Fusarium zealandicum
AGAAGAAGGAGAAGAAGAAGGACTTCCAGGTACGGCTTCAGTCCCTCTCTTTTCACAACAGGACATAAACTCAAAGATGTGGCATAGAAACCAAAGTTCAAGGTTGGAAAAGAAAAAGCGAAGGCTTCCAACTTTACGGATACGAGTTTCAAGGCCAAGTGTGAGACTTTCACTCGATCATATCACTTTCAAACATACTAATAGTCGCAGCCATTGTAATGGGACAGCAGTCTCTTTCAACAGTCGCCCCAGATGTAATCCAACAATTCAAGCACAGCCTCTCACTCGCTTCGTCAAAATCCGACAAACAGCGACGGGAAGCATTGGCCTATCTTACTTCGCAACTCTCCTCAGAACCCCCCATCAACCCCGTGGGAACACACGCAGTGCTCGCCAAGCTGCTTCCTCTCATTTCAGACAGCTCGACCCCAGTGAGGAGCCAGCTCCTCAAGCTCCTTAAAGTTCTTCCTCGTGCAGAAGTGAAACACAGCGTGGAGCAAGCCATCATGTTTATCCGAGCAGGCATGACACATCTTTCGGCGGACATCAGCAACGACTCTCTCGGAGTGATGGAGTGGCTTCTCGACGTCGCCGAGACCGACCTGGTGGTATGCCCAGGCGGATGGGTCAAGACGCTGAATAGTTTCTGTGCCATGATGGGGTGGGCCTTGACCACGTCAAAAGCCGGATGGTCCTCAGGCTCGCGGACTAGTATTCGTGCCAAGGATAGCTCGACATATGCCCGCCAGATCGCCACGCTCTCCCGATTCCTTGGAGCTGGCCTTCGACACGAAGCTGAAGTGACAGAAGATGAGTTAGAGCTCTGGGAGAACCTTTACCGAATTCCTCGGGACTCGAATGCATTTGAATATCTGAACCTGTACGGTGTCCGTCGCGACGAGGAGGGCGAGATGTATCCGACCCGAGAAGCCAGACAGCGAGTCTTCCAGCGGAGATTTTTGGAGGCAGTGTTAAAGGGCGCCGATCAGGCGAAAAAGGAGGGTGGCGCAACTGGACGAGCCGCAGCCGGCCTCGACCAGGTGCTTGGTGGAGGTATGGACGACTACGAGAGCTCGGCAGCGATAGATACCCAGGATCTCTTGAGTCTTTGGTGAAGCGTCAACAGGATAATTCTTTTCCGTTCAAAGCGTTCTTTATATCCACAAGCCCGTGTAGATGTGGTGATACTCGTTTTCGATGATATAAAACTCGTCACCCTTTTCTCATCTCCCAACGTCCACAAGGCTTCAAGTGCTGCGCACAAAACAAAACGTTGAGCTGTGCCTGTAGAAGATTAGAAGATGAATTCTACGATAGTTCTACTAGAGCTTTTTACCGCCAGCGCCAGGTCTTACAGTTAATTCGTAACTCCTTGTTCTTACACTATAAGAACACTTAAAGAGAATAAAGCTAAACACGTTAGTTACTAAGAGAGCGGAGGTAGCTGGCTCTATATTGAATAAAAGGATAAGACAAAGGCGCTTCGTGAGTACTTAATTCACAAACTCTTTACTATATCCTTTAAGACTTAGCAAACACAGTAACCCATCCCGGAGACAATACATAGCAAGCTTAGCTTTCTAGTACAAACACAGCTGTCCTTTAAAAGCTAGCTTTTAGGATACTGTTTGAGTAACACTTGAGAGTAGGTTATTATTTCTATAATTTCCTACACTTTTGACACACCTGAGATCAGAGTCCTTAGGGCCTTCCTCTTTACTACCTAGGTGCCTAGGTACTCGAACGCCTCTCCTCTCTACAGAACACAAAGAGCTATCGGCATGCATTTCTCGATGCATTAATATCTACCTCTCGCCGTCTAGCTCGCCTAGCTCTATTACAGTGATTATATCCTCTATTTCCTAACAGACTGCTGCTGGGTGTTGCAAACTTCTATTCTCATAAGTACGTTACTAATAAAACAAGCGACTGCCTCCGTCCCCCTAAGACTTAGGATTCTAGAAAATAAAGGAAAGGGCATAAATCACCCTGACGCCGCTTAGAGAGGGAGTGCAGAGGGTATAAAATCTCCCCCCATCCTTCTCCTTCTTCTTCTCTCTCTCCTCTTCCCTTCGTCTTCTTCTCTTCCATATCCGCTTCCGCTTCCTGTTTAACCACGCATCTTCGCAGTCGATAAATCAGGAGTTCTTTACTTTCTCTCGCCAAAGCCAACAGAAGAGTAGCGTGGAGTTGCTTCTTCTGTTCTGTGTCGAGACTCTTGCGTAAGTCTTGTCCTCCTCTCATTCTCTCTTCTTCTTCTTGTTCTTTGTTACGATCTCATATCGCTCGCTGCCTGTGGATTTGCTCCCGCCGTTTCCTGGGCGTTGTTCTCAAGTTCTCACCTTCTTGTGACTTCATCATCCTCACTTTCTCACTAAAGCTTATGCTTCTGGCTCTTGTGCTGATATTCTTCATTCCAGCAGACTCCTGTTCGCCTCTCCTGCCGACCGCACGCAGTCTCTAGGTATATTGCAGCGAGACTCCAAAGTAAGTACCTTTCTCTTCTTTCTTAAGCTCTTTCTCTTTGCCAGCTTCTCTTCCCCCTTCACCTTGACAGCAAATCACCATCAACACTTTTGGTTGCTCAGAGTCTGACCTTGGGTATCAGCCTGTCCGCCCCCATGTCCGACCCGTGGACCACCGATGCTATGAGCAATGCTCTTCCCATGCAGGGGGAGGCGGCTCAGTCGAACGGTGTCGACCAGAAAGCTGCCTCTCAGAACGGCGGGGATCAAAACGGCGAAGGTGCCAAGTGGGCACAACCACAGGCCGTCGATTACACGGCGATGTCCTCCCAAAACTACGACCAGGGGTGGGGCTGCAGTGCTCGTTCTTACGAGTGGAAGGATGAGTATGGTGATGTTGGTCCCAAGTATCCCGAGCTGGAACTTGAGCTTTTCGGCGACCCGTCGACCCGGCACGAACGAACCGGGCTTGATTTTTCCAGGTGAGTCGCTGGTTGTGACTTGATCCGACCACTTACTAACTTTTCCACAGGATCGACCGTATTGAGGTCCAGCAAGAAGGCCCCGTGAAGATTGAGCACATCTGGACTTTCAAGGATGCCGGTCTGCATCCCGTCATGCTGGAGAACGTTGCCCTCTGCGGCTATGATAGCCCGACTCCCATCCAGAAATTTACCATTCCTTCCATTCTGCAGGGCCACGATGTCATTGGCATCGCACAGACTGGTATGCAGAACCCTTGATCGATGTCGCTATGGCCGCTAACCAGACGTCTAGGATCGGGGAAAACAGCGGCGTATCTGATTCCCATTCTGAGCAAACTCATGGGAAAGGCCAAGAAATTGGCCGCGCCTCGTCCAAACCCTGCCACCTTCCAGGAGGGTGTAGATGACACAACTGCGGAGCCACTGGTCTTGATCGTAGTTCCTACTCGCGAGCTGGCCATCCAGATATTCAACGAGGCTCGCAAGTTTTGCTACCGTACCATGCTACGACCTGGTGTGGTTTATGGAGGTGTGCCCCTTCGCGAGCAAATCTCTTTGCTCAACAGGGGCTGCGATGTTTTGGTTGGAACCCCTGGACGCCTCATTGATTTCATTCAGCGTCCCCGGAACCTCACTCTTCGACGCCTGCGATACATGGTCATTGATGAAGCCGATGAGCTTCTTTCCCAAGACTGGAACGACGAGTTGGACAAGATTCTGTCCGGTGGTGGTAAGTCTATCAATCAACAAAGTGTCTGATCTTGGTCACTGACTCGCACGTTTTAGAACAAGATGAGGGCAACGTCAAGTTCAGCCTTTTCTCTGCAACATTCCCCAAGTCTGCCCGCGATCTGGCCAAAAATTACTTGGCAGCTTCGCATGTTCGCTTCCGAGTCGGCCGTGCTGGGAGCACCACGGCAAACATCAAGCAGATCATCCTCCAGGCAGAAAGATCTGAGAAGCGTGAACTCCTTCTTGCCCTGCTAGAGGAGATGCATGGTGTAAGAACCATCATTTTCGTCAACAGCCGCCAGGAAGCCGACAATCTGGACGACTTTCTGTACAACATGAAGCTTCCGGTCACATCTATCCACAGTGACCGTACCCAGCAGGAACGCGAAGCTGCGATGCGTTCCTTCCGCTATGGCAACGCTCCAATCCTGATTGCAACAGGTGTTAGCGCGCGGGGAATCGACGTTCGCAACGTACTCCACGTGATTAACTACGATCTTCCATCGATCGAATATGGCGGTATTGAAGAATACACCCATCGCATTGGTACGGTCCTCTCCCTTCCTTTTGATTGATCACAGAAACTGACTGCTTCAGGTCGAACTGGTCGTATTGGTCATCGTGGGGTGGCCACTTCGTTCTTCTCGGAGCGTGATGAGGCAATGGGCAGCGTCCTAACAAGGACTCTGCTCGAGACCGACCAGGAAGTTCCTGACTTCCTACAGCAGTATGTTCCCGAAGGTGAGGCTCGAAACAACTTGAAGTTTGAGGCAGACTCAGACTTCGATCCCAACGACGTCGCGGGGGCTGGTGATTCTGGCGGCGCTTGGGGGACTGAGGAAGGCGATGGGGAAAATGCCACGGCTGACGGTGGAGATGCCTGGGGTTCGGGACGAGGTGATGGTGGTGGTGATGGCGGCACTGCATGGGGAAATGATGAGGGTAACCAGGACGCCGGCGCTTGGAACAACTCTGCTGCTTCTGCCGCCTGGTAATCTCGAAACAACCGACAGCAGTTGAGGTCGAGTTGCAAGATGCTCTGGGAATCTGTTACCACTGGGGAATGTCCTAGATAGATAGGCAGAATTTCGAATGATAAGCATCTCTCGCACTTTACTGTACGTGCTCTAAATTGACAGGTGCCTGTTCGTAAATATACTACCAGCGCTTGAACTTGGCCTTCAGCTGCTGATGATTTAGGCTCGTTGAACGTGGCCGATTTTGAGATGCTTCAGCTCTACTCTGGGCTGCTCGCTAAATCCACAAACACGACAAGATGGAGGCTCAATCGCTACTCTAAGGAACTCGAGAGGGCCGCATGAGGCCTTGACGTATGTGCGTCTGTTTCATGGCGAGTGAAGAATGCGAATTATGTGTCATTAATGTTGAAGGTTCTATGTTTGTTCATAGTCGTGGGAGTTGGGCCCCGACCTCGGAAGCCAAGGCACAATTCAATTTTAAACCGATGACCGTCTCCATCATGTCTGTAGCCCATACTCAGCCAAGCAGGTCCTGGGCCTTTTTCCCTTTCAGAATAGAACAGAGACTGATATCTACATGTTCTTGAGAATCTTGGCAAGACCCTTGACTTTCCGAGTTGGCGCACCATAGCCCAGCTCTACAACACCCTGAGTAAACTTCCAGCTGTCGGCCTGGCTGGCAACAGGATACTGCACAGGAGGGGGAATGCTCGTTCGAATGCCTAACCAGCCGAAGCGGTCCTCACATACAGCCTTGATGTTGCACAGCCCCCGGAGACCCTCCTCGCCAGCGAAACGGCCGTAGCCCGAGCCCGCGACGCCGCCAAAGGGCAGCTGGACGGCGTAGTAGACGGCAAAGTCGTTGACGGCGACCATGCCCGCGCGCAGACCCTTGACTATGGGCTGTAGGTTGGGATCACGCTCGGAACCGTGGACGGAGGCGCCGAGGCCAAAGTTGGGAGCGTTGGCGATGGAGAGGATGTCTCGGGGAGAGGAAGACTTTGCGCGGAGGAGGGTGAGGACGGGGGCGAAGCACTCGTTCTGGGCGATGCGCATGTCGGGAGTGACGTCGGCGAGGAATGTCGGTTGGAAGTAGTGGCCTTGGGGGTAGTCGGGGTGGTTGTATCGTTTGCCGCCAGCAAGGAGGCGAGCGCCCTGGGAGACAGCCTCGGCGATGAGTTCCTCGAGGTGGTCAAAGGAAGCGTCGGAAATCATGGCGCCGACGTCGGCATCTGGGCCGAGACGGAGAGCATTGACGCGATCTTGAAGAAGCTCGACGAGCTTGTCATGGATGGCACCGGGGGCGATGACGCGCTCGATGCCGATGCAGTTCTGACCAGCGGCTTGGAACGTGCCGCGGAGGATCACCTCAGCGATGCGCTTGAGATCACGGGCGGCTGAGTCGAGGACAATGAAGGGATCCTTGCCACCAAGTTCGGCAACGACGGGGGTAAGACTCTTGGCTGCGCTGGCGGCGACGTGGTGGGCGACAGCTTGAGAGCCGATGAAGGTGATGTGACTGATACCGGGGTGAGAAGTAAGATGGCCAGCAGTCTGAGGCCAGCAAACCACGGTCTGAACGAGCTGGGGATCATGGCCATGAGCGGCGAGGGCGCCACGAGCGATGCTAGCGAAATGGGCACTGGACCAAGCCGTCTGCTCAGAGACCTTGACGATGATGCCGTTACCGGAGAAGAGGGCGCTGATGATGGGACCCATCATGTTGTGAAAGGGGTAGTTCCAGCTGACGAGGGCAGCAACGACACCAAGAGGCTCGTAGTGCACAGTGTTCCGCTTGTACATCATGAGGAAGTTGGTCGGACGGCGCGAAGGACGCAATGCCTTCTCGCCATGAGTAAGCGTCCACTGGATCTTCTCAACCGTGACGAGGATCTCGCCCAGCTGAGCATCCACCATTGTCTTTCCGCTATCCAGCCCAGCAATCTTGCAGATCTCCTCGGCATTGTCGAGGACATACTGCATGAGCGAGCGCAGCACGGCGCGGCGCTGCTCAAACGTGGTCTCGGCCCATGCCTCCTGGGCCGTGGCAGCAGCGGCGACGGCGCGGTCGATGGCGGCAGGCGTGGACGGGTTGACGTGGCCGAGGAACTGGCCCGTGGCGGGCGCGTAGCACTGGACGGCCGAGCTGCCGGGGACCTTGGCCGAGGGCACGTCGACGGTGGTGCGAGGCTCGGGGGTCTTGGGCGCGGGCACCGTGTACCGCCGGGGTCGGCCGGTGGATGCCGATACGGAGGCGGCGGCGGCGGCGTTGGCGATGCGGATGAGGAGGATGCTGAAGACGACTGCGACGAGGGAGGCGATGCCTGAAAAGGCAGATTCGCTACAGCAAGTCAGTCAGCTTCCTCCAATGGCTCGTCCGTGTAGAAGACGTACGAGATATTGAGCTTCTCAGTCGCAAACTGGCTGCACCACCGCCAAGCGGTGAGGATCCGTGGCTCTTGAGGTTCCATTGCGAGATCGTGATACTCTTCGGTTTGGCCCCCAGTAGCAAATTGGGCGTTTCCACCCTTTCTTTATGTCGTTCGACACCTGGAGCCGTCGCTTCCTTTCTTTTTATTCCAGCCCCTCGGAAGTGAAATCGGTGGGTGAAAG
This sequence comes from Fusarium zealandicum, assembly GCA_013266195.1. Lineage (NCBI taxonomy): Eukaryota > Fungi > Ascomycota > Sordariomycetes > Hypocreales > Nectriaceae > Fusarium > Fusarium zealandicum. The sequence continues at coordinate 7,276 of JABEYC010000356.1, forward strand.
TGGGTGAGTGAGGTCCGTTTTAGCGGGTGGGGCCGAAGTGTTCGTTCCCCTGCCAAGACTTGACCACCGACACGCTCCTGCCGTATTCGTACTCGAGAGAAACACCACGCCATCTTATTACTGTGTACTACTACCTCACCTCCACCACTTATTCATTAGTACTAAGATGTCACTTGATAGACATAATCATTAACTCGGGGCTCCACGGCTGGATTGTAATATCATCTTGTTTTTGCGTCTGGTCTCCAAAATAAGGGACGAGCTAATTATATAACCACTTCTATTTACGTCCCTCAGTGCCGTGCCCGTCTCCCACTTCTTCTCCCCAGGGCGACATTCTCCCTCACAACGCCGGTTCCTCTGCTTCGCTCTTCTCCTCTTCTTGCACACAATGAAATACTCCTCATCAGGGAATGGATTTGCTGCCTTTCAGCTCTAAAGATGCAAAAAGATGATAAAGAACATGAGAGAGGGAAAATAAAGTGTTAAAACCGAAACGACCAAAAGCAATCATACAAAACCCCCCTTTTGCATTCCCCTTCAAAACGCCCTGCATGTGTAAAAAGAATAGCCCCCAGGATGAAGGCTGGGGGGAGAAGAGCAACCGATTCGACCCTCTTCCTTCCGTTGCATGCTCTCGTGCATGAGCTCGCCAACAAAGGCCGAGGGAAGCAACTCGTAGATCGCTCGTGCAGATCATAAGTGCGTCAATGGTCCCTACAAGACCCGGGATATCAAAAAGAAAAACGGAAAACAGTTGAAGCGGTAGGCAACTGAGAAGAGGGGACACCGGTCGCCCGTGCCGGTCATGGGTTGAGATAATGTACAAGGAGTGAGTGTCAGGATTTCGCACTTCGGAGAGAGCCAATGTCAATCCCCTAGATGTTGGCACTCTTGGTCAATGAGAGCCCGCGCATTCGAGGGCGGAACCGGCCCGCTTGGGATTGACTTGACTCGATTCTTGATAGCCGTGCCGCCGAGGTGAAGTCGTTGCTGGCCTCGAAGCTGGGCCGGACCCTGTCCATTGATGCCCGTATGCGATCATATGATGGTCGGGCACGGTCGATCGACGGCCGAACTTGCATCGGAACATCCACAGATATGCGGTTACCCGTATAATTAGTCGAGTCGCTGCCATTCTGGCTATGTTGGTTGTACGTTGTGGTCCGTGTCGCCGTCGAGGGTGGGTAAATGGGCCGCAAATCTTCGTCCACGCTGCCGTAGGCGACATGCTTTGACGCCTTTTTCGACTTCCTAGAGCTCTTTGAAGACTTGGACTTGTCGCTCTTAGTGTCGGCTGTGATGGGGTCATCTGTGGGATCCTTGCGATCCAAATAGGCAAACTGGCCCAGCCTCTCTTGTTCACGGATGATGTCAACATCATATGGCCAGTACACTTTCTGGAGGGCTTTCATGGCAAAGCGCGGGAAAAGGCAGATGACGGGCACCAGGAAGAATACGGCCCAGAAAGACGCCTCCTGATACACCTGTGTGGCCGTTCCGTAAAAGTACCCTGATGAGGTGAAAGACGTGTACACTCCGGTCCAGAAGAAGATGAACACGTCGCTGATGACGACAATGAGCACCATCAGCCAGTCCCATCGGTACGTGTTGATTAAGATGTACATGTTGATCGTGATGACAGCGGGGTGGGCGATGTAAGTGCCGAATCGGAGGAGGTCCTCCACGTTGAGTCCATTCATCGTCACTGAGGTGCCAGGCTGGAAGAGCAGGTAAGGAATGAAGAAGACCATGACTGACTGGTAAATACCGTCGATCATGTAGAGCCTGTCGCGAAATTAGTATCGATGGCTTGAGCATCATCGTATATTGTCCACTTACCAGAACTTCCACTGTGTCCACTCCAGCCTCTCAATACCTCGTCGGTAGAGTTGAGGCACTGCCAACGACACCTTGTCCGACACGTCCTGATCCAACACACCCATGATAGCCACAGGCACTGAGGTGAAGAGCAGGTTGAACATGATAATATATGTGTAGTCGAAGAGGTAAGTAATGTCGAAATCGGTGTAAACCTCGTACCAGAAGATACTGAACGTCCATACCATGTTCTTGTAGAAGAAATTGCTGATACTCTCAGCCAGACGGCGGTAAGACCACCGGCCGTGAACAAGTACCAGCCTTTGGAGGAACCGGAACTGGGCAATGGCATAATCTGAAGACATGGCAGCCTGCCGACCTTCGACACCAGCAATACCGACGCCGACGTCGGCTTCCTGAATCATGGCAACGTCGTTGGCACCATCGCCGATTGAGAGCGTCATGACATCGAGACCATTCTTGACCATTGCCACCACCGCCGCCTTTTGCGCAGGGCTGACACGACAGCATAGTACTGACTTGCACTGCTTACAGAGCAGGAGGAACTTTTGCTTCAGCCGGTCGTTGAGGACCCATCTAAGGGTAAACCCATCAATGACCAGCCCATGAGTGGGCGCCGGGGGTTCGTGATTCTTCTTGGCACGAGCGAGGTCCTCGTCGCTGCCCGTGATACCAAATGTCTTCATATTCTCGTCCAGCAACTTCTCCGACATTTCGAGGAAGGCATCGTCCGTCACTTGCCCTGACTCGTCCTCGTCCACCTTCATGTGGATCAGCTCCATGTCGTTGTTAAGGAGGTTGCATGAGAAGCCGATGTTGATCGCAGTCTCGACCTTGTCACCGGTGAGGACCCAAAGCTTGATACCGGCATCACCAAGGAGGGCAATGCTGTCAGGGACGCCATCTTGCAAGCGATCCTCAATAGCGGTACCGCCGACGAGGTAGAGATCTTGTTCAATCAACTCAGCCACAGCCTCCAACTTCTCCTCTCGCTCTTCCAGCGCGGAAGCGGCAGCATCGTGCTCCTTCTTCCACACCCGGTAATCCTGCTCGGATACCTCTTTGTGAGCAATGCACAGAGTTCGCAAACCTTCCCGGGCAAACATCTCCAGATGCTCAGCCGTCTCTTTCCTGAGCTCCTTTTGTTCACCCCTCTTGAGACGCGCATAGATAACACTGTCGGCGCCCTTGCAAAACAGGACGATTCGGCCATCCGGCATTCGCACAATGGAGCTCATCCGCTTCCGGCTCGAATTGAATTCAATGGTGTTCAGAATCTGGTAATGGCGATCCTCACCCAAAACGTTGACGTTGATGCCCTCGCCCGAGTTTCCGAGCACAGTGAAACCCATATCACGAGCAGTGGCGACTAGGGCTTCCTCGTCCGGAGACTGGGCCTTGAAGATCATCTTGGGAGAATCACCTTCCACCTTTTCGGCGATGACGGTGTGGCAAAGAGCCAGAGCGAGCATAAAGTAGTTGTTGGCGGCCTGCTGTTCCGGGCCGGACTCGCCTGCCAAGTCAGAGACGAAATCGGGAGCAATAAAGGTAACGTCCTCATCGTGTAGGTACGGGCTATCGTGAAGTCTGCGCAAACCCGCGACAGCACGAACCTTAGCGTCGGCAATCTCGGCACGAATCCTCTCGGCCTCCTTCTCAACGTCGATACCAAGTCGCTTCTGCATTCCTGCCTGGGCCTCGGTATATGCCTCGCCGTACGGTTGCCCGTTGATCGTGGCCTTCTTGAACTCCATGACGTTCTGAGTGAGTGTACCGGTCTTGTCTGAAAAGATGTACTCGATTTGACCAACATCGTCAGAGATATTCCAGGATTTAGGGATGCAAGGTTGGTCGATCTTTTCGTAGTACATCTCCACGTCGCTGTAGATGAAGATGGCCTGCAGAGTTCGAACGATTTCAAGAGTGATGTATAGCGAGATGGGAACCAAGTTCTGGAACAAGATAATAGCGGCCCAAAAGGTGATAAACCCTGTCATAGCTGGCTTTCCACCAATGGACCCAAACTCGAAAAAGTACAGTGACGCGTCCGTTTTCGCATAGGCGACGCCGTTGACGATGCCAGAGAGTAGACACATGATGAGCAGGATACCAAAGTTACAGATGACATTGTAGTTCATCTCTCGAGCAATTCGTGCGCGCTTGGTTGGAGTCATACCCGCATTCATCATAATCTTGGTGTCATGTCCGGTATAGACGACCACACCAACGATCCATTCGGTGTTTCGAAGGTTGCAGCCACGTAGGAGAAGGTTGTCGATGGTGATGGGCTCTGTCATGAGTTCGGGCTCGTCGTCGGGATAGCCAGGCACTGACTGGTGCCACTTGATGGCAGCGTTGTACTTGTACAAGTTGGGCTGGGCAGCCTCGCTCTCGATCATAAACTCGGCGCGCTCGCAATCCTTCGCGTGCTTAAGGGAGCGACCGCATCGCACAGCCTGGCGGACTTTAAGGTTGGTCTCGCCGTCCAAGTTCTTGGTCTCGACGTAACAGGCTCCGTCCGGATCCGAGGTGGAGAGAATGATGACATCGGCAGGGAGCTCCTCGTCGTTGTAAATACGAACAAAGTCGCCCACGACCAGACTCTTCCAAGTATCCTTCTGGAATCGAGCGCCGGTTACGGCATGATCGTAGTTGATGAAATCCGACTTCATCTGCGCCAGTGCGGCGGCTCGCTTGACATCTTGCTGGTCAGGTAGCTCGGTATGGATGTGTGGTGTAGCCTGGAGCAATGGCGATGGGACAGGCGTCATCTGAATATCCTCCCGAGCGGACATGAAAGACTGGCGGTTCGAAAAGGGCGATGCAAGAGACTCGCGCACGGATCGCCGGGTGCGATGCGTCTCACCCGAGGGACGAGGGGCGTCTTCGCTGGCAGAGACCTCCTTCCGTCGTGTCCTTTCCTCCCTGGCCTTCTTGGACCACATGGTCCGAGTGGCACGCCAGATAGAGCCGAAGAATTTCGAGGTGCCCTTCTTGAACTGTCTCCAAATTGAGACGTCTCCCTCGAACACGTTGACGTTTGTCCAGTTTCGAAGTCGGTGAACCGGGGCATTGTTAAGCTCAATATCGAGAATAGTTCTTCGGTAATCTTCGATGGCATCTTTGATAGCGGTGACGGTAACGATGAAAATCAAGGGAACGGCGTTGAGACCTGGGTTGACGCCGCCAAAGATGGGGAAGATCTACACAATGGTTAAGGCTCATGTGCATGGTGGGAGAGCCGGTTGGGGGAACCGTCTACTTACGACCAGAATAACCATGAAGAGGAAGAAAATGTTGGCGATATTGTGGAACTGGAACCACAAGTTCTTGGGAATGAAGGATAAAGGCGTATACTTTGCCGTTCGGATCTTGTTGCGCGTGAAGGATTGGATAGGGTGTCCAGTCTCATCTACAAGCACGTCGGGTAGAGGTTGGTTAAAAAACAGGGTTCGGTTCTCATTATCGTCCTCCTCATCCTCGTCGCCGTCTTGCATCTCGGCGCCGTCGTCCATCGGTCGTCCATCGTCACCGGGTGGATCGGAACCATCGGAGGGTGGGTTCTTCTCGTTGGAGCCCGTCTTGCTGTGTCCTAAGCGGTTCATGATAGAGCTGCGCTTGTTGTTGCTGCTGTTGACGCTCTTTCTCTGCGTTGCCCATCGCGCTCGCTGGGTAGCATTGGCGGTCTGCGGTGCAAGATGACCGTCAGGACTTAAAGTGGTGGTCATGATGTAGTCGCGGGCAATCGCCCGATCGGCCCCTCGACGGCAGCCAGATTGGGGACACGGGGGAGCGAAGTCGAGCGGAAGGGGGGCGTTTGGAGAAGCGAAAGGAGCAGGTGCAATCGAAGCAACACCAGCTGCTCGTGAGGATATTGGTCGGCGACGGGAGTGGAATCGAATTCGCGGGCAACGGCGTCACCAGGGCCGTCTGGTTGTCGTCAAGACGGGAGAAGGGGGAGCGTGGAGAGTTGTTGATGGAGATGTGAGAGAGTTACCAAGTAGCAGAGTAGGGGCAATTGTGTAAGCAACAACGGGGCGGCAAGGGAAAAAAGCTACGGTGGACTTTGGAGAGACCCTCCCCGTCGCGTCCGCCAGTCAGAGCCAGTCCGCTGAGAGCCTGAGACTCTAGCACTCTGGGATGGCCATTTCTGGGTGGTACCCACTGGGGACAACGGCATGGGACTCGCTGGTGAAAGCTGTCCAAGGGAAATGGCAGTGGAGAGTGGGTGTCGAGCGCGTGGGTCACTGGCCGGTGGTGGGTGGGTGTGCGTGGGGAGACTTTGATCCCGGCCCATCCGACACTCTCACTTGTCTGTTCGGAATGTACCCCTTAAGTACCCTGCCTCATCACCAGCCGCAGGGCAACCTTGGATGCTCTCGTCTCCTCGTCAATGCTGACGGGATGCTTCGCATCTACCTAGGCTTAGTACCTCGCATCCCCGGCACCCGAGGTACAAGGCGATGCCATGGCTCTCTCAGGCTGATGTGCTGTGCATGCTGTGCTCCAATCCTTCCCTTCATCGTCATCCATATCGTGATCCTTTTTTGGACCGCTCGGCTGAAGCGGGCACTAGCTCACCATAGCAGCCCGTAACGGCGGCCACTTCACGGCCTTGTCGGGCCTGCACGAACGTCGCGCCACACATGCCCAACTGGGTGGAAGGCTTCCGTGTCGCCTCCATCCATGGATCCATTATTAAATTGGCCCGGGGTACTCCAGCCCCGGAAGCACGGGGCGGATTTCGGTCGCGTCGGGGCGCGGTCGGTCTCTCATAAAATCCGCATAATCCATCAGATATCCCCCGACTCTAGAACTCCAACGGAACCCTGCCATGGATCGAAGCACCGCAACTCGATCCACAATAACAGCGGCATGCCGTCGACTGTTACCATGTAATCTGAACGCTTTTCGTACATCTTTTGCAGCGATTACTACAATCCCAGGGAGCTGTCTCTGTTGCGATGCGCCTGCGTCTGGTATTTGCTGGCCCCCTTAAAGCATCAGATGCACACCCCTTGCAAAGGGGGAAGACGCCGTGTCTAGATTTTGCCAAGGACATCCATATCTATCCGCCCTTTCCCCGCTGGCTCTGTCGTATCTTGGCCTGTCCGCCTCTATTGCTTATTTCTCTGTCATGGGATCAATTGTAACGCTGGTGGCATTTGTTGCAGCTCCGTGATATTCGCGGTTTGTCTCCGGCCGGCCCGTTGTCGCTGCAACTCTAGATTGTCAGTACCTAGCGCCAGCTTAATCGAGGTAAGCTTCAACTGCTAACTTATGCATCAGCGTCAGCAAGCCTTGTGGCGGTGGTTATTCATCAAACATCATCCCCCTACTCGCCTCCATTTCTCGTGATCATGTAAGCCAGGCGGGGGGGCGGTCAACGTTAGCCTGCACTGCTGGTGGGTTCTACGGCTAATAAGACTCTCGACTTGTCGGGCTGTCTACCTACCTCTTATTACCAAGAGTCGATGTTCGTTCTCTCTAAAGAGCCCCTGACGAGGACTAGGGGGAGGCTGCCGACGACAACCAAGCTTTTTGGCGCCTTCTTGGGGCTCAACGAGGTCGGCAGGGTCGGGTACTTGTCTGACCTTGTCGGCCTCCACTCCTTGTTCTCTTGAAGCTGGACGATGATCCCTCCCCCTACTGCCAAGCACGGGTGTAAGGTATCAGGTTATCTCTCACATCCACGGCATCAGGACCCGTGAACACCCCGTGATTAGATCTCATTCTGCTTGGCATCTTAGACATGATATTTTACCCTGTTACCTACCGCTACTGGATTCTTACAGAATCGCTCCTTGCGTTCGCTGGCATTTTGGAGTATTCCATTGCTCTGGGCAGATCTCCGCCCGCCTCATCCAGAGATGCGACGATCCAACCCAGTCAGCCCCACGCAGATATGAATCATTCCCCATCATCTCGTGCAGGCCTTCTCCTTTTGTTTGTTTCGGTTCTCTCCAGGCAGTCTTGGTCTTTTGTTTACAGGCATCTAAAGGCCTTGCTATTTGAAATTGACCGAGGCGCAGCACAGTCGCTCTCGGCGCTCTCGAGACCGGGGGCCGGGGATCCAAATTGCCTTCCTGTACCGGGTAAAAACAGATGTGTACGTACATATGGATTCATCAGGTTCTCCCGGCCTCCGTACATCCCGCGTCGGCCGTCAAGTCGGACGAAGCAGTATGCAGCGAAGCCTTAGGTCCGCGATCTACGGGTTCTCGGGTCTTACCTTGGAGCGAGAGAAGCGCCATCGTTTCCAGCAACAGTTCCGTCAATCGATGGGGCTGACGTCCCACACGGTGCATCCAATCCTTTCACGCTTGCAGCAGCAATAGCGGCGTTGCCGTTGCCGTGGCCGGGCTGGCATGGATCTCGAAGTGACGGCTCCACTCGGCTCTTTGCTCGTCATCTCGACGGGACGTTTCACGTTTCCGCTGACTGATGACGGGAGCAGTCAACAAAGAACGGCCTTTGCTTATTAACATTAGCCTTGCAGGAATCATCACCTTTTCAGCCATTCCCGCACGAGGGCACTTTGTACTACGTGGTACAGTACATGTGTAGTCCTGCTCCACGATGTTGCATCGCATCCAGATATCTCCATCAACACGGATCCTTCATCCGGTACATGCAGGGAACCAAGAGACGCAGCTGATCCCTGGTTCTGAAGCCGCTCAGGAGTCAGAGTGCCCTTGGCTCCTTGTTTCGCAGTCAAGGCAGTCGAGGTTCCTCCAAAGACCCTGGCCAGGGGTCTCCTTGGCGTGCAGCTCCAAATTTCCAGCGACATGGCCCGGCTCAGAGATCGCTTGCGAACCGTAGCTACCTTCAAATAGCAATGAAACGACGCGCTGCGCAATCTGCAAATTCTGGAAGTCATCCCCGGATTGGGGCATTTTCGGGTGTGGCCTCGCAATTGCCCCATATGTCGGTGCGCATTATTGTATGATCGTGTTCCGCTCTACCGTCTAAGCCTCCCAAATCAGCATCTTACAGAACCTAGTCACAGCCTTGTGAATTCATTGAGATGGCCAAGGGACGATGACACTTGGAGAAATCAATCGCATCAAGGAGCATTAGGGCTTTTGCAATATATTCTATATTGTCCAGGTGGAGGGAACTGCGTACTAGATAGGTAGGTACAAAGTAGGTACATCGCACGCGTGAGATACCAGACATTTCTAAACACAAAGACACATGCCAGCCAGACACGATCCCAGCCCAATTTAATACTATGGACAACCTCGGGTGCAATGTGACTTGTGCAGACAACGAACTGGAATGAGTGCAAGGGTTGCGTCTCCGACGATCGTTCTCAAGGCTCTCGTTGAAGTTGCAGTCGACATCCTGGACACCAAGTGCACAACCCCCTTTTCCATAATACACAACGAAACACACATGTGTTGTTGGTCGCTTACGAGGCTGTGAGGCTTGATGCCATCGATCCATCACGGGGTTGACCAAAGGTCGGTTCTTCACTAATACGCTACGTCAGTCGCCACGTATCTGGCATGAATCTTGACAATGCTAGACTTGGTCTGGGCTGGAGGCTAGACGATAAACCCAGACGAACACCCTTCTGGAAGTTCTTTTCGTGTCTGGAAAGGGGGCCGCTCACAACACGGGTTCCCCCCTACTAGTCGCATAACCTCCTGTGAAATTAAGCTGCCCGGTGCTACGATAAGGGTAGGGCGGCTTAGTGAGAATAGCGCCTTTTGCATGGTGGGGATAGTAGAAAGAGAAAAATACGAGGAATGAATCCGAGACGTTGCAAATACAACCAGCAAGAAGATATAAGCGCACTTTGGCTTTTTTTTGTAGGGAAGAGAAAGAAAGGGGTTCTCCCCTAGGTAGAGAGAGAGAGTTGTGCATCGCCTATAGGTGCTTAGGTGATGACAGAGAGTTAAATTTGGGTCTTAAGGGTAGGTCGACACTTTCCTGCGCCTCATTGAAGTATTCTTGGTTGACGTCAGCCTCATCAGCCACAGCTACGCAATTCCATCCATCTTCCACCCCACCAAAACGCGAGTCTCGTCGCCAATTAACGCGGTCCAAGCTCATCTCAGCTGCACTTCTTACAGACACTGGACGTGTGATCGCTGCGAACCCGGGTCCGAAAGAGTTCCAAAACCTCATGTTGTCTAATATACAGTCATAGTCTTGCCACTCCATCACCGCAAGAGGCTCATCATGTCGCAAAAGGCTAAAAATGGAAATATTATGAGTTTCTTCAAGCCAGCGGCCAAGCCTCAGACGCCCCAGACTTCCGTCGCCTCAACACCACACTCGCCATCTCCGCTGGTACCCTCATCCCCGCGGAGCCAAAAGACCGCCACTCCGGTCAAGGCATTATCTCGGGATCGTGAGATTCAAGCCTCGGATGAGGACGACGACTTTGCTTCCTCGTCGGACGACTCGCTAGAGGACCTCTCCACCATCCTTGGCCGCGGCCGCCCAGGCAAATCAGTACCCTCTCCTACCAAGAACCTATTTGCTACCCCAAAGGCAAAGAGGACGGCAGTGGAGTTTCACTCATCACCGCTAACAATCATTCCAAAACACAAGTTCGATCTCAAAGCGCTGGCCAAGGATGCGCGCCAGGATGATGCTACAAACGCAAGCTCGAGGAGAGCAAACGCTCTGTCTGAGCCTGCTGCTGGGGAAGAAGACATTGTGATGGCGACCGATGAAGCATCCCGAGGTGTCTTGGAGGGCATTGTCAAGAGCAACACTGGTCAAGACGCGCAAAAGGTTCTCAGGGCCGTACAAAGATCAGAACCAGGCCAGTCCCAGCTCCGATACTGCTTCTTCAGTGAAGACTTCACACCACCAAACCCTAAAACACCCCCCAAAAGTTTCACAAAAGGACCTTGGAGATTGTTGACACAAGGCGATGAGCAAACTCGGGAACAACATCTGGCATCCGGGCTACCACTCACGCTACTCCACATACACGGAGGCTTGCCAGACGAGTTGTTTGAATGGATCCTCGATGAGCTCTGTGTTCAAAAGTCAAGTCTCGTCAGACAGGAATATTGCAATTTGCTCAAACACAGTTCCGAGCAGGTTGAGCGACTGGTCACTCCCCGGCGCTTGGAGGAGCTCTTCTACCGCTTCGGCGCATCTTCCGAACTTGAGCAACGGGACTCCAGGTTGACGCTGTTGAAACCAAACGTGGAGCCCTACGAGGGACGCGACTTCTCAGCCCTCGAGTCCTTCGTATCTCTCACAAGAGCCATAACGCCTTGCATGTCTCTGGAATCCGTCGTCTTCGTTTGTCAAACACTGCTACGAATGTCGATGGATAAATTCCTCGTCTACAACATAAATCTTTTGGTCACGTACGAGGACGCCATCAAGGCCCTCCTCGAAGCCATTCCACAGTCGCACTGGGACTCATTCGTAAGTCTTGCCTGCCTCGCCATGCGAGAAGCTGCTCTAACATGACGACTAGTGTTCCCAAACCTGTTCCTTGCTGCATACCCTAATCAAGGCGCAATGCATTAGGACAAACGCTCTTGTGTGTCTACCTATTAGCGACCCCAACGTCCATGAGCTGAGGCGCCGTCTCGCCGTCACATTTCTGTTCGATGATCCGAATCTGGGTCGTTATAATCCCGATAACACGGTCACCATTCGTGGTATTATAGACCGCCTAGACGAGGACGACTTTCTGGTTGGACCCAAGACAGACTTTGCCGAACTACAGGCAAACATCATCCTCCTCAACATTTCAGTTGACGACGGTTCCTTCTCTACTTCTAACGACCCAGACAAGGAGAAGCAGTTCAATAGCGATGTGGATGAGCTCACAGTCCGTTTGAGGGGGATATGGAGAAAGATCAACGATGCAGGCATGAAGCTCGCTCGAACCGAAGCCAAGAGTGTCATTGAATGGGTCCAGCAGCGGCTTGCCCACTCTGTCCGCACTCGCAAGAAGGCGAAGAAGAGCGTGTTTGACCTCCCAGGCCAAAGGGAGGATCCATTTCTTCCACGGCAACAAGACTATATGAAGAGTTTCCTACAGAAAGCCCCCGGGAATGCTCCAGAGCAGAAGGCCCCAGAACAAGAGACCCCAGAACAGGAGGCTCCAACGATAGATGATACGGAAATTGACGAGGATACTATCGTTGTCAAGATGAAGTAAGGCCAAGGCGAATTACAGGTGCAAAAGATTTAGCAAGATAACAGGACACTTTCACACATTGGGGCAAGGGTTATTGAACGTGTAATGAATTCTACCACGGGCCAAGTCCGAAACAGACAAAACAGAAGACAGGATGCACAGACAGGATGTACAGCCTCTGAACTACAAACCAAGACTGGTTAACAATGCGGGTCGCGGATGATCGAAAGCCTCCCCAGTCGTGCACTCGTTTCGGCGGGCTCGATGTATAAGTAGGCGCAACCGATCTCCTATAGGGGCTTAGTCGTAGAACCTACGGTTAGGATTCTTTCCAAACAGAGCCTCTCGGACCGCGGGCGCGGCAGAGTCCTCCAGGAGCCGCAACCGAGCCTCGAAAGTGTTGTCGATGTCAATCTTTCCGCCTCCGCCAATAATAACCACACCACCGGCACTTGAGCCACGTTAGCTTCCGTATCCGAACAAAGGGAGTTAAAACATACATTCCCTCGGCAAGGGGATCGTTCTCCTGGACCTTGGCCGTAACGTCCTTGCCCAGCTCCTTCTTGTACTCCTTGGAAGCCTCCTCAATGGCCTTCTTGACGGCATCGAAATCCTTCTTGCGTGCGCGGACCTGCAGCTCAGGCTCGTTGAGGGCGTAGAAGCCCTCAAGCAGGAGACCCTTGAGGGCCTTTTGGTACTTGGCCTTGTCCTTGGTGCCGTCGGCGAGCTTCTTCTGGGCATCCTCGAATATGCTGTCGAGCAGCTCCTGGCGGGCGCCGAGGACCTTGAGCCGCGTCTTGTTGGCGACCGTGGAGCGGGTGATCTGCTGGGACATGGTGGCCTGCTTGAACTTCTTCTCATACTGGCCGTCGATGGCATCGGTCTCCTGGCGGACGAGCTTGGACTTTTCGATCTCGAACTCCTCGTTGGCCTTGATCTCGATCTCGCGGGCCTTTTCCATGGCTTCCTGCTTGATGAATTCCGTCATCTTGCGGAGCTCATTGTCGACCTAGAAGAGAGCGTTTGGGCGCACGTTAGGAGCCTGTTCTCAACACGATGCGGAGGATGATGACGAGGGCCGCCTTGTTTTGGGCAGCGTACCTGCTGGTCGGACAACGCCTGTTGCGACATGATGGCGGCTTTAAGGGGGAATCTAGAGGGATTCGGTGGGTTGGATCGAAGAGTCGAACAGACGGGTCAGACCGTTGCGCGGTCAGAAGAGCGGTAATGAAAGGCAAGCGATGGCCTTCTATTAGGAGATGGTGATGGAGGTTGAGGCTTGGAGTAGTGGAGTGCGAGGAGCTTGTGACGCAGGCCCGCCCAAGCCTGAGCTGTCGCTGGCCATCCAGCCATCTTACTGTACGTACCTTGCCAAAGGGGAACCAGCGGAAGCTCGAACAAGCCACAACTCCGATGATGGTTATCCCCACTTGTTACCGCGGCTGGCCTATCATTGCAGTTCGCGGACGATCATCGCAGCCACATCATGTGATATGAGCCACACAGAACTACTCTCCGGTTCCAAGTTGGGAAGTGGCGGGCTGGTCTTGTTGCATGTCCTCGTCAGGTGTCCCATCAACTTATTAAGATTATCTCCAGCTTCTCTTATTATCCCGTTCGAAAGCAAAGACAGATTTCATCCAACTAGATCTGTTGTCCGAACATCAACAGCACCACGCCCTCTCGATCCCCTGTGCCGGCGCCAACCGGCAGATACATCCGGTCCGCGATCCCGCGGTCAAGATAGAAAGGCTCCCGCTTCACCTTCGACCTCTGATCTGACGAGCCATTCGCGTTGATAGCCGGTCGAAACGAGGCTATTTTCCCCGATACGAGCGTTACAAAGTGATTGGCTGGCCAGGGACGCTCCCTATGCAACGCCCCAGCAATCCCATTCAAGTCTCCGTTGCCAGATGATCTCGGACCTGGCACAGGCGCAATGGGGCTGCTCGGCGGCATCTCTGCGGAAGGGAGCATAGCTGTATGTCCAGCGCAGTGTACCATCGGGCGAAGGCATAACTGACATCTATTTTCAATAGCTGGGAATCCTCGTTGGATTACTATCGACAAGCGTTCAGAGCCTGGGCCTGACCTTACAGCGAAAGTCGCATATACTCGAAGATGAAAAGGGACCTCACGATGTTCGACGACCACCGTACCGCAGGAGGAGATGGCAGCTCGGCATGGGCATGTTCATCGTGGCCAATCTTTTAGGAAGCACCGTACAGATCTCGACGCTCCCGCTCCCCGTTCTCTCAACCCTTCAGGCCGCAGGCCTCGTCTTCAACTCAATATGTGCGTCATTGATACTTAGCGAGCCTTTCACGCGATGGTCATTCTCCGGTACCCTCCTCGTAACGACAGGCGCCATCTTAATCGCCATCTTCGGAGCTATCCCCTCTCCGGCGCATGACTTGCGGGAGCTACTAGACCTCATGGCGCGGAAAGCCTACATCGTGTGGATGATTCTACAGGCGCTGTTTGTCGTCACCCTTGCGCTGGCCATCGACGTGGTCAATAATTTCTCAAGCATCTCCCACGACGCCCGGTTTCGACTAGCTCGAGGAATCACATACGGTGTCATAAGTGGAGATCTCTCTGCCCATGCCCTGTTATTCGCCAAATCCTCCGTCGAGTTGGTCATCAAGACGATCGCGGGACGGAATCAGTTCGTTCACTGGCAATCTTGGGCGATTGTCTTGGCGTTGGTTACGCTGGCTCTGTGCCAGCTTTACTACCTACACCGAGGCCTCAAGCTAGTCTCAACATCGGTCCTCTATCCCTTGGTTTTCTGTGTTTACAACATCATTGCCATTTTAGACGGGTTGATATACTTCAACCAGACAAGTTTAATATCACCCCTGAGAGCGTGTCTCATCGCGTTGGGGACAGTCATTCTCCTCTCGGGTGTACTTGCGCTGTCGTGGCGCCTAAGCGATGAGCAGCATACACCCGGAGTTGGCCAGTCGTCACTCGCTCCCGGTCTCGGGCTTGTTGAGGATACCGAAGGAGAAGAGGAGTCTCTTCTGGGCTCGGACAATGCCATTACCGAAGAAGACGCGACGCCGCATACGTACCAGACGTTCCCACCTGCAGTTGGCGAGACACCATTGACACCTACTCGCAAGAGAAGCTCTCGCTGGGCTGAGCGAGCTGAAATTTGGGGGGAGTTGGAAGATCGAGATGAGTCCAGCACTCCGAGCAACAGACGGCGGTCCAGCACACTACCACGACATTCTGAGTCTTCCCCGCTGTTGCCAACAAGGGGATCAGCAGGAGGTGTCCCAGGCGAAGAGTCCGGCCCGAGCACAGAGTCAACACCGCGAAAACTTACGCGACGACGTCGAAAGAGCACAGGCTTCCCCGGCCTCGTCGCCCGCAAACACCACAGGAGCAGAAGCTCCACCGTGTCCGGCACACTCAGCAATTTCCACCCTCTCAACTGGTTCAGGGGTAGGGGTCGGCAGACGTCGCAGGCGAGCACCAGCGACGGCTTCCCCTGGAGCGGGTCACAGCGCGACGGCGCAGAGGATAGAGGCGACGCAGCTGTATGAATAAATGAGGGTGCGTTCGGGAGTTGTGGGGGAGAAGAGGCGAACGAAAGGCGTTTCTTACCTATTCTGTAGAGTTTTTGCATGGGTGGTTGGTTTAGCCTTTTCTGCGGCCGAACCTGGGTTATGAGGTTCGCTCTTATACGCCGTGTTTGAATCTATACGTTTTGGAGTCAATTGATGTTGGTGTCGACATTGTTCCCGTCTGACGAGGGCTCGTTTCGAGCCTCGGTGGTAGAGTACACCCAGTACCTCTTAGCTCACCGTGAAGTGTATGCATCGCCATTTATATAGTCTTGAAACCGAGACAAGGAAAGGTCAGTAAACCAAACAACACTTGCAGTGGCTTCTTCATCAAAGGCACAATTGTACATCTCGGTCTTTGAGCCCTTGCGCCTAAAGGTTGATCATACAGCATGTTTACGGTCCATATATGAAAGTTTTATATTAACTCTGTGCTCCAGTCCACATGCTTCCGGTCCCCCAACACCAGATGCTGTCTAACAATATTATGGGCCATGAAACCCTCCACAGAAGAGGATAAAAACAAAACTCCAATTCCCCTGCGCGCCGCGTACTCCAAAGTCCTCAACTCCGCTGCCCGAAACCCCCTCTAGTAATAGTGTCGTACAAATAGCTGTCAACTCCGCATGCTCGCCTCCATGCGTAGGTGATGATGACTTTCCTGGCTGTTGTGCGGAAATATATGCGAATAGAGGTAAAGTACACTAGACCATGGTGTTTGTGGGATGATCCAATAGCCGTTTCCCCCTTTTTCTCGTCAGCTGCCCGTCTCGGCAACGATTCATACTCAAACAGCTGAACAGGACTTCTAACAATAGCTCATGACGGTTCTGACCTTGTTTGCCAAAAAGGTTCATTCCGTACAGGGGGGAAAGATGGCATGGGTATGGTCGATAGACGGGTAATGCCACAATGGGGCCGCAGAAAGAGGATCAAAATGATAAAAGAGAACTTCTAAATGCAAACTTGGTCTATGGAGCTCTTCTGCTCCGGTGTACAGATATCAAAAGATGGCTGAGGAACCGAATCTCCATTAGTGCGGCATGGAAAAGCAGGCTGTAAACGATGCTCATGCTATGCAACGGTGCTCCAACGGCAAACAACTGCAACTGAACCAGTCGTACCGAACGAGGATGGGCATTTCTCTTGGTTTGTTGCTCGATACCCGAGACTTGGACTGGGCCTTGTAGTCCAGAGGCAATTATGATGGTGTCTGAAAAGGGATATATGTACGTCGCCCACGGATTGTATCAACGAGGAATGTTAGTCAGTCGGACTCCTAGACACGGCTGGTGCTTGCGCGGCTGCGTTCGTCTTCTTCTTCCATGACATCGCTCAGTCTGGTGGGGTGGTGATGGCGAGGAACGGTGTCCCAACCGGGTGTGCCATAGCCTTGGCCAGAGTAGTCCTGGGGATCCGAGTATGTGCCCGTCCATTGACCGCCGCCAGCAGAAGTTGAGGGAGAGTCTTGTTTGCCACTGGGCGGGTTGGTCGTGGCCGGCGTCTCATATTCTTCTGCTTCCGTATCAGAACCAGAATACGTGGAGGGTGGTGCAGCGAAGGGAATTCTATTGCCTTGGGGGTCCAAGATGAAGTTCCCATTTGCGTCAATTACGTACTCACCTTCGCTGTAACCACCCTCCGATCCCGGCGCGTGATAGCCACCACTGCCATGCTGGCCAGGCGGCTGGAGGTATCCGTCACCACCAGCCGTCGCGGGAGGCTGGCTCTGAGATGTCGTCGATTCGGGAGGATATCCCTGTCCGTATTCAGGTTGATAGTCATCTTGGGCTCGGTTACTCGCATTGCGACCGGGACCGCCCTGGGTCATCGGAACAACCTGAACACCTCCGACGATGGTGGGCTGTCCTGACTGCAGAGATAGTGTTCTGTCGCGCTCCTCTTGTTCGCGGCGTCCCAGTTCCTCCCAGGCTCGGCGCGCTTCTTCCTTGGATATCGACAGCTCCTTGCGCATTTCTGCGAGCTGCCTCTGGGCCTGTGAGGTACCGCGCTCATTTTCGACGGCTTCTCGGATGGCATCTTCCCGGCCCCTTCGTTCCTGTTCCAAGGCCCCTTCTAGCATTGCGTTGACTTCTTGTGCGCGTTCCAGTTCAGCTCTGGTTTCAAAAAACCACCGTTGGAACTTGCGCTCGGAGCTTGCACGCAGGCGCTGAAGCTCGACAACAGCATGAAACAGGTTGGCGCCGGCGGCAGAGAGATCAGTGACCTGACGCGCCAGCTGCTGGTTGAGGGGGTCACGGTTCAGCTCGTCCTTATTCTGTTCAAGTTTGCGGATCCAATAGCTGGTTAGTCCCTCCCAATGCGCAGATAATGTCTCCCATCGCTCAAAGGCATGCGGGAATGAATTGCGAGGTTTAGAGCCACCGGCGGCACCTCCCTGGGCTCCATTGCCGGTATTTTGCGCGCCGCCAAAGTTGGGTTGCGTCGCAGGCACAGGAGCTGTGAAGGTTTGAGGGGGCGGTTGGTTGGTAGTGCCAGAGCGCCCAGGGCGCGTTGGGGGAGGTTGTGAAGTCGTAGATGCCCGCGGTCGGGCTGTGTTAATATCAGGGGTGGCTTGCGCCTGTCGCTGAGGGTTGGTGGGTTCGCGCACTTCCGCGCTGGTACCCTGCCCAGCAGCAACGCCAGCATTTCTACGCTGCTCTTCTGCTCTCCGAGCCTGCTCCAAAATGCGTGCTTCCTGTTCGGTCCTCTCGCGCTGTTGCTGCTCTGCCTCGGCACGTTGTCGTGCCTCTCGAGCAGCACGCTCCTGCATAATCATCCTCGGGCCCCTGATCCCAGAGGGGGAGCTTGTTTGGCCAGGAGCAGCAGCAGGTCGAAAGGTAGAAGCGGGTTTGCCATTGGAGACAGGAGGCACACCTCCAGAAGCCATTAGGTCGGCCATGCTTGCGGATTCCTCCTCAAGATCTGGAGTAAAAGGATTGGGGTTGCGCAGCGCCTCCTCAAGGGCAAAGAGGATAGCGCTATGGGTGTGATTGGAGATGCGAACCACGGGGTGTGGCTCGAGGCGGTCTGCAGGTACGGAAGAAGGAGTTTGCCTAGGGGGGGACTGGGGACGTTCTGAAGACACCTCGTCCGGGTCCTCGGTCAGATCCTGTGAGAGTCGTCGCCGGCGACGGGGAGCTTGGTGTGGCGCCGAACGAAGCGGGATGAGACCCAACACAGTGGGATGGTTCTCAGGCAAGTCGTCGACAGCTGCAAGAGTTGCCTTGGGCGCAAAGCCAAGCGATGCGGCGGCAATATGAACTTGGCGGGGCTCAGGGGCAGGACTCGGAGGAGCTTCGAATTTAGGAGTTCGACGAATGCTTCGTGGTAGCGAGGACGGTGTAGAGAGTCGCTCGATAGGGTCTGGCGTCTTGTTTGGCAGCGATCCGGAGACCTTGGACTGCTGGCGTTGCTGTTGCTGGGAAGGGATCGTGGGCGCGTTAAAGTCGTGACGGTCGTGAGGAGCAGAGGATGAGCGTGTTCTAAACACGTCTGCGGCGCTTGAGGGGCGAGGTTTTGGCGTTTGCGACCTCGAGTTCGACAAGGCGAAGGTTCACCAGCGGTCGCTGGTGGTTGCGGTGGAAGGTAGTGGAGGGGAATATGCGGTGATGGTGGTGTGGGGGGAGCTTGATGCGTTGTACAGTCTCTCTTGGGAGTTTCGCCAACAGCCGATAAAGAGAAACTGGCTAAGCTTGAGAAGAGTCTCGGGAGTTTGACCGAGTCTCAGGTTGGCCTGGCTCTACTCAAGACAAAGCAAGAGTGGAATGGCCCGACTGGAATTTGGTTTGAGGGTTCGCAGTCCCAAGCGAAAGTATGGGAAGAGTCTAAGTGCGGAAGAGAATGGGCATGGACTGAGGAAGAATGGGAGGGTCCCCTGGTGATGTCAAAAAAGTTGGTGGCAGGGAACCCAAAGGTTGGGCCCAAAGAAAATGGAGGGGGCTGGTGCTAGGAGTGCAGTGGCCGCCAGCGCCAGGCCAGGTCCTCGTGAAGAGCCAGCCAGTGAAGACACACAAACGCACACGCGAGATGCGGAAGTCTCAGTGGGTTTAAGAAGGGAAAGGGAGAGGGAGAGGGATTGGTTAGAGGATTTGATCAATTGCTCAATCGACAATTGCTTCGCGATCGATTGATCCGTTGGCGGGCGCAATCGCATGCGCCGCCGCGATGTTTGGCTGGGTATCGAGTTTTGGGCCGAGATGTTTGCGCATGGACAACTAGGTAGGTAGGTAGTTATGTTGGTCGGTGCTGACATGCATGGAATCTGCTGGTCATCCGGGGCGCGTAGGAACTACTATCATGCAACGAAGCTCTCTTGGTCGTTGTCGTCGTCGTCTTGTGGGCTCGGTGGCCAGGCGCAAGCTCGTCAAGCTGCAGGTGATGATAATGAAGCGGCTGGGGACAAGGGCAACACAAGGCCAGCATGCTCGCAGCCCAATGGCGCCGCTGTGAGTCTCAATATACACGCCTGCGTCGAGATATCACCATGGCACGCGACAGGTCATGGTTGGGCGTTGTTGAGAGGAGGAAGACGGGAAGCTGGAGGAGAGAGAGGAAGGGGCCACAGCGTGCGCGCTCGCGTCCTGGCCTGTGTAGATGCGCTCCTCCCTCGACCGTCTCGCGCTGATGACTAGATAGGTAGGTTATTGATTACGCCTTTTAGGCCAGGGAGTCGATCAAGGCACAAGCTGGTTAAAGTGTTAAGGTAGGCGAGCTGTGGCCGCTAAGACCAGCTAAGACTAGGGGGGGGGGGGTTAAGAAGGATGGTTAGTTAGGTCCATAGCGACGGCTCTATTAACCTTAGTTTCTATTTCTTAGCTTTCTCCAGCAGCCCTGATAATTTACATTTCTTGCCAAGTCTCGAGTGTCATGATGATGTTTTCTAGCCTGAATTGGTTAAATGCTTATGGAGCTCTGCGTTGGCATCGAATCTGGAATGAAAAGAAGCTCTAGATAGAGAGGCAGGGATAGATCGACATCTACGCATATGTCTTCCCTGTACTAACTATCATGCATCAGAGCACCTCAAGTTGCTTCTTCCAAAAGCCCTTCTCTATCTTGCTCTCCGTGGTATCAATCTTTCCCGGCTCAAGACAGCAACAGACATCAGGTGCAACAGAAAACGACGCAAGAGGGCAGAACCCCAATCTCGGTTTGGTGACCTATCCGTCAGGCATTGTCTCGGGAGGGACCCGACGCCTGGCGTTTGACCCGTCTACCCGTTCCTTTTATTAATGGTGCCGGCACTTCTAGAGCTTGGATACAAGTTGCTTGACAACAAGTTGTAGCCTCTGCTTCTCTCGCTTCCCTTCCCAGCCACCGCTCAACCAACCTGGAATTGTCACCCGACCTTCAATCCACGGCGCGTCGTGACTTGCTGACAATGGAAGCTTCGACCACCGTTTTCCTCGCGCTGAGGCAACGCATAGGCCATGTCGCGTTCCTGTCGGCTTCTTCATCTCAGTCGCGCCCCTGAGAAGCAGGGTTGAGCGTCCAGGTCAACCGTGGCACGTTCAACGGTTCAAAGACCGGGGAACCTGAGCGGCCACGACCTGAGAAGACGAGGCGGACGGTGTCATTGGCAGAGAATAGGCTCGGGCAAGGACATGATGGCCTCTTGGCCCTCTAACTTAACCCTTGAACCATCTTATGGGTGCTAGCAACAGCGCTAGGGCTTCTCGCCAACTCGTCACCGCCGCCATCACCCTGGTCCCGGATCAGATCCCCAACCCTGGCCATCGCCCAGCCCCCTCGTCCGGTTTTCTTTTCCCGCCTAGAAATGGCCTTTTACACCTTTTATATACTCCACCGCACCGGGCAACTGGTAAACCGGATGGGGTCCGACTGCGACGCTGCCCATGGATCGAAATCGCGTCGATTGTCTGGATGATAGCATATTTGTTCCTATCGTTTGCGGATGGTGACTTGGACAAGCAATTGTATCCCGTCTCTTCTCTTGTCAATGCCTTTTGCCTTTGGTAATTAGTTGCAAAGTCAATCTGCTTGCATATATCTCAGTGACCTCGAGACAATGAGATCCAATGCCGAGCCACACACCAACTCAACTCGAGTCTGGATGGGCGGGAACCACGGGACGGACCCTCGCGGCCGTCATCATGCCCCAATCAACGACGCCGTTTTCCATCTCCAATCTCTCATCTCATCCTAGGCCACTCTACGTGGTAATCTCGTGGGCCGGGTTTCGGTTTCGCGACCTCCAGGATGTCGCGTCTTTTGAGGACTCTCGGATAATTCCAAACGATCACACGCCATAGCTATGACCCTGACCCTAGTCATGGTCCTCCTCACATTTCATTCCCGAAGACATCCCAGCGGGTATCTCACATGCCCATGCTGGGGACGACCCATGATGCTCTGGGCATAATCGAAATCATAAATAGTACTTCCGTTCCTGACAGAGGTGCTGATTGAAGGCGAGGGACGCAAGAATGAAGACTAGTTCTCTAAAAGACGTGTAGTACTGGCTTGGATGCGTCCGTGGCAGAAACATGGGACCCTGAAATACGTGCCGTATGATTTAATATATTGACTCGTATTCGTGTGCTCGCGTCACTTGGAGTTGCTGATCGAATAACCAGAACTTGGTATGGGCAGGCTGGACAATAACGAATTGCAGACCTGGAAATTGCTCCAAGTTGTACAGCCAATTTTCAAACATCATTACGAAGACTATCACAATCAATCACCTAGTAGTGTGACGAAGCAGCACAGCCACCAGTTCCAGCTCTGATAAGCCTGTGAACTGTAACTTGGTTGATCTAAGGAGGTTCAGGGACTCAATGGATTTACCCTTGATTAAAACTGGTCCCGCGTGGCCAGTTTCCTTATAAGCTACTATGTAGGGTAGACAACCACCCTATGTGGCGTTGAGCTGCGCGACGCCTCAGACAATCGGGTGGACAGGATCGTCAGGAACCCTCGTAGTTCTACTACGTAACGTTAGTATGTATGTGTAGTGCAAGACGTTTCAGTTGACGACATGAGATCGCCAACCCGCAAAACCCCCCTGTTTGCAACTGCCGAGGGCCGGTCCATTGAGGCTAGAATCCGATGGGTGCTCCATCCCTCTGGACGGCAAACCCGACCCTATTTACAAGATACACATCATTACCCTGTATCAGGGCCAACTAACCCCTGAGAACTTGGGCAAATGCCCTGGAACCAGTCCCCAAATGCACATGCTATCAAGAGCCAGCACCCACCAACTTCACCTTGACCAACTAATGACCAGGTGCCAGATACTGGATCACAATTATGTCACGACTTGAGAGACGCGATCATTCCGCTCCCCAGGGCAACATCGCCGATCCAAGGAAAAGAAGACGGAGAGAAGCCCGTGACTGAGCTGCCGAGTGCTGCAAGCCCCTGGCCCTGGCATTTGAAGCAGAGGACCTGTCACAGCTGGTCGAGACATGCACCACCTAAAACGTTGAGGAGAGGGGCCGGAGCTGCCAAAACGGCCCAAAACCGTCAGCGCAATTGTTTCGGACGCTGAGCAAGGGATTCAGCGCCTCGTAGAGTACGACCGAACGCACGGAGCGCATGTTCGTGGTGTAAACATCCATATCTAAGATGCGGGGAAGCAAGACGCGATAGAATGTCGTGGGAGAGATGGAGAGATGAGGGACCATGAGGAAGAGGACCCTTTGTACGTCACTTTTGGACCATGAGCTAGGTAGTTGTTAGTTAAGTTATTAGCTACTTACCTAGTAGTTAGTTAGCAACAAGACCTGCCAGTTAGCAGCTGAAACTAGGGATGACGGGTCAGATCAGCTATTGAAGCCAAGTTACCTTACCTACAGTAGTCACATCCACAAGGTGCCTTGTAGTAGAGGTAGTAGAGCACCGGCACTTGTCATTTTTCAGAATCGCTGGTTGTTTTGGCTGGAGAATCGCAGGCAGGGCGACTGCCGTCAAATGCTACCCTGTCTACTTTGAGCCAAGCCTCCGCTGCTTAGGCCCAAGTGCACTTCTTACTGGGTGCTCGGACCGTTGCAAACTCTCCTCCTACATACAACACACTAGCTACTTGCTCACCAAACCTCGCTGCTGCCCTTCTCACGGATGCCAGCTCATCCTATGGAATACCTCACAGTCCATGGGCCGCGCGGAGTCGCCGGCCCATGAGTTCAGCAGGCATCGAATGGGTTCCATACCCACCAGAAGCGTTGCTCCGGACAAAACTCCACATTGTTTATCCAGCGCCGCACACATGCTGTCCCATGTTATTCTGGACCGCCAAAGACACTGTCTCACGCCTCCGCCAAGAAGCTACGCAGGTCTCTCGCTCTGACGATGTCAAGCAGGGAGGATGTCTTGAGACTTGACCCGTCGGATGGTGTCATGCCAAATCAAGCGAGCTCGACTCCTAGCCAAGCTGGTCCAGGTTGGGCTGGTCCCCAGGCTTAATGCCTCACATAGAGCCCGGCCGACTTGGCATCTCCAACTTCAATGGAGGGCTCAGCTGGCTACCTCGAGTTTATGTCCTCATAGCATGTCTTCGTCAATAACGAATGACAATCTTGAAACGACCAGAAACAACCTCAGTCTACCCCGTGCGAGTAACCCGTCTTGGTGACACCAGGGCCCTGCCACCAACAGAGGATTCAACCGCCCAGAGTCCCGCTTGTCAGAGACTCTGGCCCCAGCCTCGTCTCTGATCGCTGACATGCTCGGCGTCTTTCCCAGAGACAGAGTCCCGATGACCTCTTGTGTCTCGACCTGGGGCTGTGGATCCGATTGCCTGGGAGCTTTGCAGTACAACTTGACGAGACCTCGCTGCGGCTGGTTGTATGGAGGCGCTACTTAGTCTGGTCGCAAGGAAACATCTGAGCTAGATAGCACCAGTCCAGTCTGGTTGAGGCCGCCTGGAAGCAGCAGACCATGCCACTGCTATTGAGAACCCCTTTCTTTCTTCATAGGCGCGAGACAAGTGCACTCGCCTCTGCCATGGTATTCATGTCATTTTTTCTCTTCGTTTCTTTGCAATACGACCGCTTTTCGCGTCTTATTCAATTCTGCTTCCATTTCTTGTAGGGTCTCGTTCATCCATCCGGGCCATTTTCTCACATTGCTTCTTCCTGCGGAAGACGCATGTTCACGGGACCTGGCATCACCTGTCAAACAGGCCACATAATGATGCGGCACAACAAAGAGAGATAAAGCTACAGCGCAGTCTGACGAGTCTGCTGCAAGATCCGAAAAAATTGACAGCTGGAGCATGAAGCAAGGGGCAAGTCGCGCCTGCATACCACGTCGTCAAGGCCCGAGCCCTTGGACAAGACGCAGATATCGGAATGTCTGACGGTCTCTGACGGGAGGGATGCCGGGCTGAATCGCCCCTCCATGTAGGAATGCCCTTCTAGCTCAAGGGCGATGCTTGACCAACTTGGGCAGAAGCAACCCTCAAGTGGGCGGCATGGCCCCACGTTTGTGTCTCAATTGCCTTTTGACACCTCTTGACTGTCGGGTTATTTGTATATCATGCCTACTCCATCCCTGGGTTGCTCACTCTGATACCAATATTGTTGCACGTTAATCTTATGCTGCGGTTTTGACGATCTACCATGGAGCGCTCTAGCAAGCTGGCTGACCTCAAGCTCGTTTCGAAATATTACCCTGTCATGAACTACTCTTACCCTCAACAGCCCGAGCGCCTCTCGCAGTGTGGAATAGGCCACTTGTCCGACGATAGGGCGTCCCTGGGGTCCGAGGGGTCTACTCCGGGCCTGATTGAGGACCGGACGGACTCAGAGGCCTCGTTGGACGACGACTATCAGTACCACGCCCACGCTGCCGAGTTGTGGGATAGCTTCTGGCTTCCCAGCAAGAAGGACAACCTCGAGCCTCGCCCGCGAAAGCAGTACCCGGCATTGATCCCTTCTCCTCAGCAGCAAAGAAGGCAAGCAGAAGAGCGCTGCATCTCCGCATGGCCTCTCCCAGAAAGCCCTCGGCCCCGAAGCCGAAAGCCCGTGGCGACTTACTCTCCCTTCCCGAAGCCTCGTCCGCTGCCCCCTCGGGCCATATCTATGATTCCCTCATGGCAATGCTCGCGGACAACACAAGATAAGCCGCATCGTCCACCTCGTCCAGATGACGATGTGTACGTTTATCGCTCGCTGCAAAACTCACCACTTGTTGCCAACTTTCCCACATCTCCGGACCCATACACGACGAATTTCTCCCGGCCCGTCTCACCAAAGGAGCATCGTCCGACGGTATCTCTAGAGATCCGACCCGCGACGCCTATTGAGACTGAAACTACCATGTGTGCTGCTGGAAGCTGTTCCGAGTCGCATCTTCCCCTACTGGGATCCCAAACCGTTTCTCCTTTCCTGCTCACAAAGAGATCCGTTCCCTGCCTCCGGCCGCTCCCGCCAGAGCCACGGTCCGAGGCCGAACCCCACTCCGTCTTTGAGGATTCAGATTCGGATTCGGAATCTCACGGGGGCCGCTCGTTTTGGTTCCACCGACGGTCCGGAAGTGATCAACGGAAAACGGGCCATCGAACCGCGCCGTCATCACCGCGCAAACGTCCAGGCGGCGTTGTAATAGGCCGCATACTGGGACGGCGCAGCAAAGAATGATAGCCGCCTCTCATTGAGCCTATTCCTTTCTATTCTCTTTGATACCAACTACTTTTGTCTCGACGACGACCAGCGGCACGACAGCACCTCTTTTCCCCCCTATTACGATTTGTGTGGATGAATTCCACTATGCAGTCATGTTATTAGACACAAGACGACTTACAGCAACCAACGACCTATGTACCAAAGATGCGGCGCCAAAATCAAGGCCAGCAAGGAGTTCCGGAACAACCCCCGAACTGGGTTGACGAGCGGCTATGCAGGCCGGCTCGTTTGTTTTTCTTTTTTCTTTGTTATTTTGTGGAAGGCCCACAGAGCAAAAAGCGTCCTCATGCCACGAGGAGAGGCAAGGGAAGAAAGTGGCCGAAACATTCGGAGGAGGCCGATTACGAACAAGCAACGCGAGTGGAGACGCCGAACTGAAGGGATGTTTGATGAGAGAGCATTCCTGGGGTGAAGAAGTGTATGAACTATCAAGGGAAAGGCGACGGGGAGTTGTTTACGATACCACAACAGACTGGCCCATCTTTTCTTGCGTAGCTTTCAGCCATATTAGTTACTAAGACAGTTCCACCATGACGTCCAAGAAATATCTGTTAGAATCACGAGCCATTTTCTTCTACTGGTAAATGTGCGCCAATATCTTCATGTGGCTGTTGAGTGTTGTCTCACCCAGCCACACACAAGCTTGCGTCGACCCTGACAACAAGCACCATTCTCAGTTGGGCTGCGGAAAACAAGACATGATACGATGATGGGGGCAAGAAAAAAGGGCCTTTCTCACAGCCGCGTAAGATTTAGTAAAACATTGCTTCTCATCTCTTCGTAGTCCCCCAGCCAGCCAGCCATACATACATACGTGCAGACGCTTCTGACACCATAGAACTTTTACCCACCACTACGACGAATGCTCGTCTGTTGCCTGCCCAGTAACGTGAGAATATCCCAAAACATTATCCCTTTGAAATCAAAACCCAGACATGGAATCGCTCGACATACATAAAGCCAAAAATACCATGTGAACATCAGGTGCCTTCTTTCTCTCCCAAACGCCAAACCAATGCATCGCATGTGAAATAAACAGCGCTCGAGCAACAAACATACAGCAGACGCGTCTTGAAAAGCAAAAGCAAAACCTGTAAACCAAAACAACAAGCAACAGGTAACAACCAAATCATAACCGGGCTCGCTTCATCAGATAACTCCTTGAGAGGTCATCACATCACCTCCGTATAGCGTAACATATTACAGCATCATTTCGTGGATCTGAGCATCATCGGGCAGATCTCGTTTTTTTCTCCGTAAATCTTTTCATGGGTCGCACGCTGAGCCGGCGCTCATCGCGACCTGCTGCAACGCCAAAGAACCACAGCGACTGCTCCCGATCTTCGGCACGGTCGAGGCCTAGCCTGGCCTTGAGGTCTGCGGTATCGCGGACGGCCAGGAAGGCCTCGTCGTGGACGGTCTCGTCGGCGGTGCAGAGGGCGATGAGCTCGGCGAGACAGTCGACCGGGTGGGGTATGCGGAGGGCCTGGCGGCCGGGCAGCATGAGGGAGAGGCTGCCGAGGTAGAGGAAGAGGAAGGCGAGGAGTACGCCAAAGACGGGCATGTTGGGGAACATCTTGACCTGGCCGCGGAAGTTGGTGAGGGCGATGAAGAGGCCGCCTGCCAGGATGGGGATGAAGATGAAGAGGACAGCCATCAGGGACGTCACGGCGACGCGCCAGTGGCCATTTTGGAGGGCCTTCAGGGTGCATTGGAAGGGGAGGCACGCGCTGTAGTCGGCGAGGAGGGACTTTGAGGCGATGGCGCCCGAGGGCTTGGATAGTTCCGCCCAGGGTTGGTGGACGCGAAGAGCATGATCTATGCTCTGGAAGAGCAGAAACATGACCATGCCCAACATAGAGGGTACAAAGGCGTAGAGGAAGTTGGCTGGCGAAAAGGAACCATTTCCTGGCCGTGCCTTGAGTTGCGGGAAATATCCCTGATCGAGCCTGGTCTGCGGCAAAAAGGAGACGATGAGGATGGCCGTGATGAGAAGCGTCATGAAGATGACTGACCCAAGGACGACGGGAGTGCGCAGGGCAACTGGGAGATATCTGTAGTGGGCGTAGCGAGCCTCGGCGTCCAGGTCATCACGGGAAGATGCAGGCGAGATGTTGTAGCTGGCCTTCTTGGGAATGACACTGTACGTCGTCCGGCCGGATTGAGTATCCTCGCCCACAGACCCGATGCCGTACCACATGCCTCCAGGTTGGCCGTCCATCTGCCAATATCCGAGCCGGTCGAGATGGCGGTCCCTTAGTTGGGCTTGGAACAGTGAGCTTCGCTGGACTACGTCGACGCTCTCGTAGCTTTGAGTTGTGTTGCTCTGGCTCAGCAGGGGAACCAGGTGTCCCAGGGAGCGGACGTCCCACATGAGTCCAGTCCACCTGTTGTGCCAGAACATCATTAATATGACCGTGGCGATCAATATCATGATGTAGAGCACGACAAGTGTCCAGACAACGCCCTTGACCGCAGCCCAGAGCCATGTTTCGCTGTCGTATATGCAGGTAAAGGCAGTGCTGATGAGGGGGATGGTAAAGTTGGCAAGCCAGGTGCAGAAGCTGAAGAGCTGGAATTGCCAAGGTCCAGTCAACGAGGGCAGTAGAAAAGTCCGAGGATATAGCTTTCGGAACAGCGCCAGGTATCGTGCCCGGGGCTCGGCGTCGGCCATTGCTGTAAAGGGCAGCATGCGCATCGAAGTAGAGACAATGGCCTGCGTGTAGATAAGGATGACGGCCGCGAATATTTGCGGCAGGATGCGGAACACAAAGTATTGGCCGCTGTAGATGCTTCCAGGGTACGGTGTAAATCCAGAATCTTGTCCAGAGTACACGGCGCAGAAGATGAGAGCGCCGATCATGAGCAGGCATAGCGCCATCAGGATAGCCATCGAGATAGGCCGAAGAATGGTGGGCTTGTATTCAAGAGGAGGATGCGCCCGATCAATCGGAATTGATCTGGGCCTCTCCTTTTCCCGCTGAGCAAACTGATCAGGTTCAGAATGATGTGAGGGGGTTGGTGAAGGAGGTGGGCTCGGCTCACGGTGATGTACCATGGGATCCGGGTTCGAGTACGGAGCGGCCCGTGTCTCAACCGGCTCCGGTAGGCGGTCCTCGACGTAAGCGGGCTCCGGGGCCGTCAAAGCCGGATGTCCCATCTCCTCGTCTGCGTACCTTTGCGGCTGCGGGTAGTCGTCGTCGTAGTCATTTGAAGAACCGGACGGGAAGTGCGCGGCAGAGGGGCCTCCGCGATCCCGAGTGAGAGCATTCAGCGCATACTGGATGTAAGGCGTATCATCGACGCCTGGAGTGACTTTGCCAGCGGCGATTGTCAGCTCGTCTTTAATGCTCGACATGCGAGCTGAGCTCTCTGAAGCGAACATGGCTAGCTGTGCCTCGTCGAACCGAACAGCGCCGGGCGGAGCGGTGTGCTGCGTCTGAGCTGGCGGTGTAGGCGCCGCGAACTCTCCCGGCAGAGCAGAGCCAAAGAGTCGCTCGGGGCCGTAGATTTCGGCCGTTGATGTTGAGACTCTTGTTCCGAGCGAAGGAGGCGATGGAGCAAAAAAGAGTCCTGTGGGCTGCGGCGATGTGAAAGAGTTGATCGATTTCTGAGCTACACGATGCGTGAGATCATAGTAGGGTCGTAGAATCGGCTGAGAGGCTTGATCGTCGTCGTCGGGAGACTGCATAGGAGATAGCTGTGGTGGGCCTTGACCTAGAAGGGCGCACCCGTCAGCAAGACTGACAGAAGAAGCCAGTGAGTGCAGATGATGGTACGGATGGTGGTGAGGGTGTGAGAGGAAAACATACGGGGAGGTTCGACAAAGTCGAAGTTGAGGTTTTGGGAGTTCATTCTGGGCGGTTTGGAATGCATGACAACTTCCACTCCACTCACACATGCACACGTTGGCCAATTGGTAGCACGAAACAGGATGCAAGAAGAGACGACACGCTACGAAACTAGAGAAGAATGAGATATGGTTGGACTATGAAGGCTCTTCGCGCGAGGCTGGGTTGTAAAGAGAGAAGGTTGGGAGGGCATCCCCAGCCACCGGACCCCACCAATGATGTCCTCCGGGGGAGGGTTTCTTGTTGGCGGGGG
>JABEYC010000357.1:0-21149 GCA_013266195.1 Fusarium zealandicum
GGGGACAGTATATTAGTTTTAATGCGAGAGGAGTGCAAAGGAAAGCGGCGGGGTTTAAGGTAAGGAAGTTCGAGGAGAATGGCGGGACACTTTTTGGGGGCGACGCGAGTTTTTGGGGGGGTGGCTGATGAGTGCTAGAAAGGGATGAGGTGAGGCTGAAAACCAACAGACAAGATTCTCGGATGGAATTAGATGGAAGCAACCTAGAGGTTGTAGATTGATACTCCGGACTGACCTAGACGGGGTGGAAAAAGGGGCAGACCTACCTGACTTGTTGTATAAAATATGGTTATCTGTCTACATCTACTCGGTTCATCGCCTTCAGCTCTCATTACACATCAATTACCACCAGAGTGGCTAGTGAGACAAACGGCGATGGATTACAAGGGAACAGGCCGTTGCCAAGCAGCCTAGGCGTTCGTTCATTTACTTAGCCTAATTCTATTTTCTACCTTTGAGGTAGCTCTGATATCTAAATACCCGTGGTAATAGTCTCACACCTCGGTTGAGGTATAATGATTATTCAAAAGCCAGCAATGCCGATACCTTGAGAGCAACCAATATGAGGCACTTGAGGGGCGATAAAGACTCTTTCCATATGGGCATTCGTTGCTTGAAATCGACTGAGTGCCACAATTTTAAATAAAAGTCTTTGTTTCTCTGCCTCGTGATCCATCATGCCGTGATACACGAGTAACAGAACCACAACTTATCATCTTCTATGTATTAAAGCTGATTTATCACCCTAGCATATTCTGATCTGTTGCAATGTCGATAACTGATACATTAACACGCCGAGTTGAAGATTGGTAGCAACCGTTCACTCAAACGCCCAACCACGTGATCACGCCCAGCCTCTCAATTCGCGCCGCCTAATCATCGGCGCGTATCGCGTCTCCAGGCGCATCGCCAAAACACCTTCCAACAGCATCACGAGTGTCTTGCCTGTAAAGAGGAATTTGCTACGGAATTTTCATCCATTTTCAGTCTCGCAACAAACATTCAGTGCTTTCTCGACCTACTCGGCCTTTCTGAGTCGTGCACCCTTTCCCGGTACTGTCAAAGCTCAAGGATCTTTCAAGTCACCGCCACCACCATGATTCTTTGTTGTGACGACACGCATCTCGACCTCTAGATTGGCCAGTCAAGCTGGCACACCAAAGGACCTTTGTCGAAAGAACTGGGAATGTGAACGGACCTTCGGCTGGCCTTTTACCCTCCTATTGTGCCGCTTTCTCGATTATCCAGGATACTCATGGTGCTATTCTCATCTTATCGAACAAAGACTGCCAACTTCTCTTGCATACACCACCTTTTAAAGGGGACAAGGACGTACGACTGTTTATGACACAAAAGGGCCCGAATCCTTTCACCTCGAGTCCATCTCATCGCTTAATCTACTGTTCACCTCAACCTCACTCGAGATTCACCACTCGTCACCATGCCTCCCAGACCTTCCTCTGCCAGACGCACCACTCGTTTTTCCAGTCGGGAACCTGAGCAAGCGCCTTCACACTCTCCCAACGGACTGGTACGACCGCAGCTTCCACAGTTGCAAGGCACGCCGAGCTCCCGGAGACAGTACACCTATGGCTCTGGCGTGGAGCCGCCGCCAAGGGTGGGCGCAGGCCTGCAGCGTATGGATTTGACCAACGCCGTCAACCATGCGCTATCACGACCTGATGAGGCGGATGGTTTTGTGCGTCCACTAAAACCGCTACCCGCAACTGCTACTGATGCAGACGAGGATGAGGTCTCTCGTGATGGTGAGTTTGTTCCAGAGCTTGCGCGCAACGGCTTTAACATGTTTCAGGCGCGGCGCGGCCAGCAAAAAACGCAGCTGGGGCTTCGAACCCTTCCCGACAAACTGTCGCTAGTAGTGATGCAGACAGTTTGCGCAGTTTTGGCATGGAGAGTGACTACTACGAGGATGCAACGATAGGATCTGCGCCTACCTCCACTCCCGCTCCTCCGAGACGCCAACTGGTCTCTAAATCAAATCCTCGACCTCTACAAAGTGCGCCCGAAGAGCCTGTCTCACAACCTCTACTCCGAAATAGTCGACATAGTAACATCATCCAGCCTGGTCAGGCCAGGGTCGACCCACAGGTGGAGGCTGGTCAAGGCAGACGTGTGCAGCGACAGACCCGGCATGAACTAGACGAAGAAGAACAAGAGGAAGACGAGCCAACGAGGCGGGATAAGGCGCTTGCTCATAGCAAGAAGACCAACACGCCGGCTCCTGATCGAACGCGCCAAACTAGGTCCAGGCCGGCCCGACCACAAAAAGCTTCAGAACTCGAAGAGCCACAGGACGAAGAACACTTGGACGATCAAGACTCTGACATCGAGCAGGATGCAGCAGGAAATGGGCACGTGGCGCGTGTCTCTGGCAGCCAACCACTACCCTCAGGATCTGGCCGGCCACCTCAGGGCGAGGGTTTTTTCCCCCGGAGGCGAACAGGCCAAAACGGTGCCGGAAGCCGTGGTCTTTTTGCACAAGCCGACGAGATCAACAGAAGAGTTACGTCGTTGGATAAGGTCAACGAGATTCCAGACGATCCGAGGGAGCGGGACCTGGCGATTCAAAGAGAGATTCGCGAAGCCGAGGACCAACTTGCTCGTGTGCGAGCGGAGCAAGAGGCAAGAAACCGGCGAGCTACCCAAAGAGAAACACTGCAACAACGCATGATGCAACAGTTGGCTCGATTTCTGTCACATTGGCCTTTCAATCGCATTCAGGAACTTTGGAGGAACCGCCGGGCTAATCGACTGGATGACTTTGATGAGGAAGAAGATGAGCACGATGGCCCTGTGAATTGGTGGCGATTACTTCATCCCATGACATACCTCCAGGCCTTGGTCTGGCTGTTTGACAAGATGATTGATTCTGCAATCGGGTTCATCCACAAGCTGAGTGGAATTCGAATTTCAGACCGAGTGGGAAGCGCCATGCGATGGATTATGATGGGCGTTTTTGCTCTAATCATTGGCGGCATCGCCTTGACCGCCGCCCTGAGCGCTGCATCTACGGCGTCAACACCAAGCTTCCCTGATATGGGGCCCATGTCGCCTAGGAACATTCACTGGCCCAACCCCTTCGAGCCTCTTTCCAAGATCGGCGACTACATTCCCTCGCTGTCATGGCCGTCCTGGGGCAGTGATAGTGATGATGTAACCGATATTTGGGATGCTGATTACGAACAACGAGAGCAAGCCGAGAGCTCTCTAAAGAAAGAGCTTGCGGCCATGAAAAAGGCCGGCAAAGTCCACGACTTGGCAATCAACAAGCTGAAGGCGCTGTTACCTATGAGTGTCCACATGAAACTCGACCAGAAAGGCCGTTTCATCATTAGCCAGGACTTTTGGCATGCTCTCCGGGATCTCATGAAGGAAGACGGCAGCTTTTTCACCTTTGATAAGAAGAACAACGATTACGAAGTAACTTCAGACCAGCAGTGGCGGGCTATTGTTGGGCGCCTCAAGAAAGACCAGACCTTTACACCCCAGCTCAACGCCAGTGCCGCCGGGATCGACGACCGCATTGAAGATCAATTGCGTGGTTACTGGGATGCTTGGGTCAAGAACAATGAAGACAAGATCGGGCGGGTCTTGAGCACGGCATTGGATAAGAAACAAACTGCGGGCTCAAGCCAGGAACTCGACAAGCGACTAACAAAGATCGTCAATGAGCAGCTGAAGGGTCAGAACCAAGCCGTTCTTTCGCGCGAGGACTTCCTCCGGCATTTAAAGCACGAGTTCGCAACGCATGGCTCGGAAATACTTGCCGAGCTTTCGGAGATACAGCCTCAAAGTGTGAATCAAGTTCGTGAATTGATCCGCACCGCTATGGACAACGCACCAGAGGGTGTAACAAAGAAAGAACTCAAGTCCCTCGTCCAAGGCCTTGTCCACAATGCCATTGCCGATATGAACCTCAAGGCCATGGCCAAGGGCAAGATCCACGTCCACTGGGATACCGTGCTCAAGAACCAGGTCAACTTCTTTGGTATCGGTGCTGGAGCCACCATTGACGTATCTCGCACAGACCCGGCGTGGGATCCCTGGGAGAAAGGCGTCGCCACTGAGATAGCTTTCCAAAAGGGCATTATCGGTGTCCAACCGCTACCCCCCTTGGCGGCATTGCACCCATGGCAGGACGAGGGAGACTGTTGGTGCGCTGCCCGTTCCAAGAACCGTCGCCGTAACCCCCACGGGGCTTCTCTATCCATTCAGCTCGGCCAGCTCGTTATTCCCCAGCAAATCGTCGTCGAACACATCCTCCCAGGGGCAACGACAGATCCCGACGCGCGACCACGCGACATTGAGGTCTGGGCCCGGATCGAGGACGATGCTACCCGTAAACGCATCGAGTCCACTGAGGGTCTGCAGTTCTTGAGGGACGACTACAACGAGTTTGATCACACAAAACCCGAGTACGGCGAAGCCTTTATGCAGATCGGTCAGTTTCAGTACGAGAGCAACACTTTGACCGACGGAGTGCACGTTCACAAGCTCAGCCCCAAGCTCCAGGAGGTGGGCGTTGCGACGGACCAGATCATACTCCGCGCCGTGAGCAACTACGGGCCCGCGAACCACACCCACACGTGCTTCTACCGGGTGAGGATGTTTGGAGAGATTGCTGATGAAATACCGGTACTCGAGGTGCCCAGCATGTGGCCTCGCGAAGACTGAGGTTTTCTTTTCCATGATTTATATAGTAGGGTACTTGCAACATTGTTGGAGCGCGGAGCTGGATGGCATGAATGGATAGTCTTTGACAGGAATTGTATTGAATGAATTTGTCTACTTGTGCTCAAGTTGCGAAGATGTACGTGATCGAACGTTTGACTGGGGGTAGCATTGTTTCTTGGGGTAGTAGCTGTTATAGGAGTCTGGCTTGAGTATTTCGGTTGTATGCTTAACTGTGTTAAAGAACTCACTAACGTAGATCCATTGTCCATGGTTACGAATCGCAAAGGACAGACTAAAGATATAACTAACAATGCGCATCCTATACCGCAGCTTTTGTCTATCCACAAACTCAAGGCTCCAAAGGGTATCCTCCTCATCCGTCCAACAGCCCCGTTGCAAGCGCCTCCAGATCCTCCAGCGTCTCGGGCTCCTCGTCCATCTCGATGACTCTGCCCTTGCCCTTCTTCTGCTTGCTCTTCCTGGCCTCGTCCTCCGAGTCGTCCTCAAACCACTTCTTGGCCCGCTTCCTCGGCGGCTCCCGTTCCTCGTCGTCGCTGTCGTCTCCGGCCACAGGCAACGAGCGGAGCAGCGCCAGGGGATCCTCTCCGTCGTCGGCGGCCTGCAGCATGGGCGCGTCGTCCTCGTCGGTGATGCCCAGTCGCTCCGCTCGCTCCGCGGCCTTGCGCTTCTCGCGCTTCTCGCGCCGCTTCTGCTTGGCGAGCGCTTTGTCGTCGACATCTGCCTCGCGCACGCGTGACGTCTCGCCCTCGACAAACTGGCGGCGCAGTTCGTCGGCGGGACCCTCATCGTGGAAGTCGTCCTCATCCTGGAGCTCGTAGACGGCGTGTGCGTTGCCGTCATCATCGTAGACGAGCTTGGTTGCGTTGCCCTTGAACTTGAGCATCTTCTTCTTGGACTTGAGAGCCTTCTCGCGGCGCTTGGAGTCGACAATGAAGGGCTCCTCGCCACCGAGGCCGTCGATGATCTTGGCTGCGCTCTTGAATGCGTCCTTGGACGCCTCGTCAAGGTCGCCATCCTTGAGAACTCTCTTCACAGACAAGAACTCGGCGTCGTCATCGTCATCGTCATCGTCGCCGTTCTTTTTGTCTTCTCCTTCACCCACAAGCTTGCTGTAGTGACTCGACAAGACATCCTGGTTTGTTCGCTCAAACATTCGGTCGTATTTTGTTCGTACCTCGGCCTTCTTCTTGCTCTTCTTCTCTCCGTCCAGATCCCCCTCAGACTCGGATCCACTAGACATGCCCGCACGAGGAGCGTTCTTTATCCGTTTGATATCTTCGCCCTTCTGGAACTTGATCTGGGGTGTTCCGGGAAGACCAAGACTGGCAGCAAAGCCATCAAGGTCGAGCTTTTTGAACTTGAATACTTCCTTGTCTCGTTGCAGGTGAATTGACCTGGTGTAACTGATAAAGGCCTTTTGCCCAAGGTACTTGAGATCAGGGTTCTGGAAGCACATGTTTTGCAACTGATCCTTGATGCTCTTCTTTTTCTTTTCCTTAACGTTTACCTTTTGTATCGGAATCTTCTTCAACTCTAATTTTTGGAGCATGCCCGGCTCTTCACTAGGGTCCAAGAATAACACCGCGCGACCATTGCTTTGGTATCGAGCCGTTCGACCGACTCGATGGATGTATGTGTCGACATCTTCGGGACAATCGGCCTGAATGACCCAGTCGACAGCAGGGAAATCTATTCCTCGAGCGACGACATCGGTGGCAAACAGGCACGACTGCTTCGCAGCGGTAAACCTCGAGGTAATCTCTAACCGTGCGATTTGCTTCTGTCGGCCGTGGAGATGGAGCAGCGGAATACCGGGCTGTAGATGACGGAAACTCTCGTATACGAATCGGACCTGTTTGCCTGAGCTCAAGAAGACCACGATCTTGCTCTTGAGATTGGCTTTGATGAATCCGTAGAGAGTGTCGAGTTTCTCTGTCAGAGGAGTGACGATGAAGTGTTGTTGCAGGTTTGTAGGAGTGGCGCTTATTGCGGCTTCGTGCACAGAGACATATTCGGGATCCTTGAGGCTGAGACGGGCAAGATCAGATATCTTCTTGCTCTGGGTTGCGCTGAACATGAGGGTTTGTCGTGTCTTCGGAAGATGCTCGACTAGGGCGTCGACTGCTGACTGAAAGCCCATATCCATGATGCGATCAGCCTCGTCCAATACCAGCATCTGCAGGTTGTTGGCATCGAAGCCAGCGGTCTGATCGAGGTGCTGCAGCATTCGGCCAGGTGTGCAGACAAGAATGTTCATCCGGTCCAACCGCTCTGCTTCCTCCTTTAAGCTCTTTCCGCCAATGATCAAGCCAGCCGAGAACACGTGCTTGCGACCAATCTTCCGGAGGACCTCAAAAATCTGAACGGCAAGCTCACGGGTTGGGGAAATAATGAGAGCGCCGAGGCCATCGTATTCGGTCCATTGAGTGCGGTAGAGCTTCTCGAGGACAGGAATGAGAAAGGCAAGAGTCTTTCCGCTGCCTGTCTTGGCGGCTCCAAGGATATCGTTGCCCTTGAGGGCGAGAGGGACGGCGCGGGCTTGGACATCGGTAAGGACTTGGAAGTGGGAGGCTTCGAGGCCGGACGCGGTCGGTACGGAGAGGGGAAGTTGGGAGAAGTTCTGGATTGGCTCTGCAGTAAGGTCCTGAGGTCTGTTAGTTGGCTGCAAGGCTAGATGGGCTGTTGTGAGGTCATCGTCAACACCCCGCCATCAAAGACGTACCAAATCGTCCACTCGCTGCTGAAGTGATGCGACATCTTCTTGCTCCCTCTTTCGTTTCTGTTGTCGTTGCTCGGTACGGCCATTCTTAGGTGGCTTGGGCGCTCGCCCGGAGTGTCGTGCGCTGGGAGCCATATGCGCAGAGTTGGGTATTGTAGGGAAAAACGATTTCTCACGACTTTCTAGGCTTTTCCAACTCTAGAGTCGCGAGTCGCTGGATTTTTTTTGGAAAATGGGCGGCGTATCGGGAGGCCGATGTCCGACTGACCCACTTGGTTAGACCAAAACGGTACGTATCCGCTCCGATCCAGACCTATGCGACTGTCAATACCTAGTAAGTATCGCGTATTAGCTCAGATATAAGTATTCGATGTATAAAAATACCACAGACAATGAGTACCGGGTCATATGGAAGATTTTGAAAGTTTTACGCTTGAAGCAGTTGAGATGCGCGTAGATGCTCTCTCCTGTTTCACCCACTGCTGAACATGACCTGAATATATTGAGACTGATATTTTCCTGCATGACGACCGGGTTTCTCAAATTTATGCTGTAGAGCTACTGGACTAACTGATCTGATTTCTAGGCTTAGAGATAGCGAACAGTATAAAAATATACAATTAATTAGTACTAGGAACGTAATAAAGCTCTTCGCAAGCACTTGGAGCAAGACAGCCAAGGCTCACCGCCTTGGGCAGAAAAGTTTCACCGCCAAAAAATTGCTTTCTGCCCCTCCATTGAGCTTCGCAAAATCCCATCACGGTCCATCTCAAACGTCGCACGGCAACATGAAGGACTCCAAGAAAAAGAGCGGCCCGCCCGCGAGTCGCATCGCCGATGCGCGATTCGCGGACTTCGAAACCGACCCTCGTTTTCGTCTTCCCTCGAAAAAGCAGACCCGGACGACAATCGACAAGCGATTCGCGCGAATGCTCAATGATGACGACTTCACTGCTACTGCAAAGGTCGATCGATACGGACGAAAAGTGAAATCTGATACCAAGAGGAAGGCACTCCAGAGACTGTACCGTGAAGAGGATGAGGAAGATGAGGACAAGGAAGATGAGGACCTGGATGACGAGCAAGAGGAGGGAATTGAGGTGGACGATGATGAAGTCGTTCAACGAGAGTTGCGAAAAGCGCACGAGAATTACGATCCGGCTCGAGGTGGTGGCTTCTCGTCTTCTGAATCAGAAGCCGACTCTGACTCTGACGACTCTGAATCTGAAGAAGAAGGTGGTGGCGCGAAAGTTGAGCCCGAGGGAGATATGCAACGGTTCCAGAACGAGCAAACCGAGGTCGAAGCTGGCGAGGTGACGAATCGCATCGCCATTGTCAATCTTGACTGGGACCATGTCAAGTCTACCGACCTGATGGCTCTCTTTTCTAGCTTCCTCCCCGACAGTGGCGGCGTTATCGACAAGATCTCGGTCTTCCCTAGCGAGTTTGGCAAGGAGCGCATGCAGCAGGAGGAGGTTGAAGGACCCCCGAAAGACTTGTTCAAGAACTCCAAGAATGTCGATTCGGACGACGATTCGGAAGACAGTAGCGACGAGGATAGCGAAGCCGGTGACGACAGGATCAAGAAGGACTTGCTCCAAGAAGGCGACGACCAGGACTTTGATAGTGATGCTCTGCGCTCCTATCAGCTCGACCGTCTGCGATACTACTATGCTGTGATGACTTGCTCCAGCCCGGCTGTTGCGCAAAAGCTCTACGAAGCAGTGGATGGACGAGAATACCAATCCTCCTCCAACTTTCTCGATTTGCGGTTCGTGCCCGACGATGTCACCTTTGACGACGAGCCCCGCGACGAATGCGACAAAGTGCCCGAATCTTACAAGCCTATCGAGTTTGTCACCAATGCCCTTCAGAGCTCCAAGGTGAAGCTCACCTGGGATATGCACCCGGAGGAAGCCTCGCGCAAGGAGACCATCAACCGTGCTTTCAGCGGTAGTCGCGCACAGATTGAGGAGAATGACCTTCGCGCATACTTGGCTAGCGACAGCGAGGATTCCGACGGTGGAGAGGAGGAGGAGGTTGAGGAAGCTGCTGGGGAGGGCGAAGAGGGAGAAAACGAGCCTAAGCTGACTAAGAAGGAGTTGGCACGACGGAAGATGCGAGCAGCTCTGGGCTTGGCTGAAGAGTCTGCTTCCAAGTCGTCCAAGAAGGCTCCTGTGGGCGGCATGGAAATCACTTTTACGCCCGCTTTAACGGAGAACATAACCAAGAAGGCACCCGAAGAGGAGACAACAATCGAGAAGTACAAGCGAAAGGAACGAGAACGCAAGGAGCAAAAGCGCGAGAAGGCTCGCGCCAAGCGTGAGGGCTTGGATCCTGATGCGGAGGAAGTGGAGGAGGTAGTAGAAGCCCCTGCTGCCGAGAACAATGACCTTGGTTTCGACGATCCTTTCTTCACTGCCGAGGAGCCTGCTGCTACTTCAAAGACATCCATCCGCAAGGAAGAGCGTCGCAAGAAGCGCGAGGCCCGCGAAGCCGCCGAGGCCGAGTCCACGGCCCAAAAGGCACAGCTGAAGAAGGTCATGGCCGAGGACGCCAACGACAACCAGGCCGAACACCTGGACCACTTTGACATGAACGAGATCATACGCGCCGAGAAGCAGAAGCGCAAGAAGGGCAAGGCGAAGAAGAGGGCCGAGGCCAAGGAGACGCGGGGCGGCCTGCAGGAGGACTTTAGCATGGATGTCGGCGATGACCGATTCAAGGCTGTGTTTGAGAGCCACGAGTACGCGATCGACCCTTCGAACCCCAAGTTCAAGGCCACCGAGGGTATGCAGAAGCTGCTTGAGGAGGGCAGGAAGAAGAGGCGAGTCGGCGACGAGGAGGACGAGGTGCCGAGGAACAAGAAGGCCAAGAAGGGGCGGAGGTGAGGGCTTCTGCGTCCGAAGTAATACACGAGGAAATTTAGACGGTGTCTCAAAAGTTGAGGAGTTTGGTGATTAACAAGTTGGTATTTGATATCCATCATTCATGAAGCACATGTGCATTTCCTGTCCACGCCATGTTTTCCCCGATTCTGTATTAAAAAAAAACGCTTCAAGACTGTTTCTACCTAAGAGTTGATATTTCCTCCGACTCATAACATACCATCTTTCTCGTTTCTCTTGATCTTGGGTGCACCCCCAAGGTTCAACCTGTGCCCAGAGGCTTCTGGCCACTCCAGAAATGCATCTTGCCGTACGCGTGCACCTTGGGATCCCGCATCGACTGTCGGCATTCGGCAAAGAAGAGCTCCATCTCGGTCTTGTCCCATCCCATCTGTGGAAAGTGCAGGGCTCCGACGGCGGGGAAGAACTCTTCGCAGGCGGTGCGATAGTACATGCCCACGAGCCGCATGACTCTGCGAAGAGGTTAGCTCATGGGGCTCCCACGGTTGTAGTTAGTTGGCGGTGCTGCAGCTTACTTGTCCTTGGGCCACGTGCCGTAGGGAAGCTTGATGAAGTTGTGCTGGATATTCACGAATCCCGCATCGGCCAGATACTGGGCTCCAAAGACGGCGGCGTGCGCATTCGTGCCGAACTGGGCAAATGCCTGGACGAGGTACTCGGTGAAGCGCTTGAGCGGCCAGTCTTTGGGGACGGAGTCATCGTCGGTGTGGACTTGGCCGTCGACGTCTTGGAGTTCTACCCAGGCGCCGGGTTTCATGTTGCTGGAGGGGCCGTGTTAGAGTAGACGAGGATAAGAGAGGGGGATGGGTACGTACGCGTATACCTGCTTGAGGAGGCTGACGGGGGATTTGAGGATGGGGATCATGTTGCGCAGGTGGACAAAGTCAAAGTCTTCGCCGTTGAGCCATTCGTCTTCCACATCGTCGACGAGAAACCTGTACGCACAGGCCAGATAAGTATACAACAGCACTCGCTATCGAGATCGTCACTTACTTGACATTGGGAGGTACCCAGAGTGGTTGAATCGGGCTCAGATCCAGGCCCAGCACTTCTGCGCTCGGGTACTTGTCTCCCACTGCAGCATCAACATCCAGTCAGCCAAGGGATCCTACAAGTCCATGACATCCAACCGTATCCCGAGGATGTAGAGGCACAGCATACCCTCGATAGCCCAGATCCCCGTGCCCGTGCCCAGATCAGCAATCCGCTGGGGATTGTCGCCAATGGGCGCGTAGAACAACCTCCCGTCGGTCGCCTCGAGCATCATGGCGTGCAGCATGTCCTCGCGGTTCTGCTCGGCCTCGTCGTTGGGCAGGGGATATCGGCCGTGGCGGTAGCGGTGGTAGCGCCGGCCGTTTTCGAAGTTGTGCTCGAAGATGCTCGAGTTGACCGACGTCGAGCTGGATTGGTTGCTGATCGAGTCGGCGTCAAAGTCGCTCGCCGAGAACTCGCCATCTTCGTCGCTGCCGCCGGCTTCGATTACCGCGTCGCCGTGTAAGAGGCCGTGGCTTTCGTCCGTGTCGATGGGTTCCTGGTCTTTGAGAACAAGTCAGCTTAAACCTGGCCTTTGGGCGTTGCGTATGCGCAATTGTAACATGCCGCTATCCTTGTAAGCGTCATGCAACTCGTATTGGTTGGGTTCTCTTTCATCTCATCGCACACATAACTTATATCATGACTTGATTGTCTTGCCCATTGCGTTCAAAAGCAAAACTCCCGTGTTTCCGACTTGACTCCCGTACCTTGGTCATTGTGTCCCACGGGAGAATCCGACTTGTCGCTTTTCCGCGGGCTGCCCTTGGGACTCGATCGCTTGCTCCCGGAGTCTGATGCGCCCATATCTCGAGATGGGTTCGCGCTGTGAACAACAGGCTCATTCGCCCAAGAAGAGAGGATAAAATAGAAACAGATATCGCAAGGTCAACATGCGATGCCCAGGTCGCGTATGAAATAATCGGGTCTGAGAATTGAACCTGCAGCACGCGTCAATGTGACAGGTTACAACAACCCGTGTTGGCTGGTTACTATTAAGGGCGAGACAAGGGAGAAGAGGGAACTGCTACTGCTTGCAACGGGAACGCACGGAGAGGACGGAAGAGGACGTAGTGTCATCATCTATCTAAGGTAGTCTAGCTCCAAGATAATCTAGCTCCGACTAATCAAGCAGTAGAGATTCCCCAATCTACTATGCCATGTAGCATTGCGAACCTCGGCGGCGTCGAAGCTTGTTGAGCATTCGTAGCAGAGAGGCGCAAAGCCTTGGTCGGGAGAGTCTGGGCCCTGTTAAAGATATGGCTTCAAATGCCAGCGAGCGCTTGACAGGATTAGCTTGATGCTAGCTCCGGGGTCATGGGCGGGAAGGCTTGTCGAGAGTTTGGCTGTCCGAGGCCTGGGCTTGGAAGTGGAAACTCGGGGTTGATAGCGGAGGCAGCGGAATGGTTTACATAGAGTTGTGAGATGCACCGATCCCCGGTTACTGGGATGCTGGAGGGGAAAGGGGAAATTGGCATTCTTCAAATGGAGTCTCGGAACAACTACACTTGGCTGTAGATGCGATTGGCTGCTGTACTGTAAGCGGATGAATCATGGTATGGTGATTTATCCTGGTGAGTGAGACACAGCTGAACGCCATTGCTGCACCATTTGTCCTTTTCCCTCTACGTAGTAATCCAAGGGCTTGCGTCATGAGCACTTATTGCTCTATCCCTCCGCGGTGGAAGCCTCTGCCAGATCCTCAACGTCCAGACTTTCCGTATCAGGCGGGACTTGACCTTTCTATTCGTCGCCATGTTCCCCCTGTCCCCTTTGGCAGACCATACGAGAAAGGGTCTGAACGCCAAATCGCTCCCCGAAAGGATATTGAAAGTGTCCCCCAAAGCGAATGGTGTCTATCCAACCCGCCGACAAGCACCGCAGACCATCCAGACCCTACTCCTCACAGTCTTTGTATCGTCGATGGGGTAGCTTGTGAGGATGGCCGCGGCGCACAAGTTGTCAAGTGCCGCCTCGACGGGGACGAGACGCGTGTTTACGTTGGCAAGATCTTTGATCCTTTTTATTACTCGCATATTGACCGCGACATGGAGATTGCCGTCGACGTTGCCTGGGAAGCGGACAAGGACTACAGTCGCGAGGCTGCAGCGTTTGAGGGGCTTTCAAGATCCAAGGTCGACGGCATCTACGCGCCTGAATATTACGGATCATGGACCTTTCAGATGCTTGCTCCTGGCGCACCTCAGACTACAAGGCCAGTCCGTATGATCCTCATGGAATGGATCCAGGGCGTTAGCATGTGGTCTTTGATCAAGAGCAGAGAGGTCTACCGCTTTCCGCCGCAGCAACGACTTGACATCTTGGCAGAGGCCATGGAGGCCCTAAGCAGGATGGATTTCTACGGCGTGATACACGGCGATTTTGCACCACGAAATCTCATCTTGGTCGGCTTGGGCACGAGCAACGTGGTGTCCAAGGTGGTGCTCGTTGATTTTGGCAAATCTATTGTTCATCGTCTGCCAAACTTTCCATATAAACTACCGCGTACCCATTTGCCAATGAATCCCGAGTATCGGCATTGGGGCCCATGCAGCGCCGAGTTTTCCAGTTGGATACCCGAGCCACACCGATCACGACCAGCAGCATTCAAAGGCTGGCTCAAGGCACAGTGGGGCACTTCCCCAGACTTTGCCAGTCGCGATGAAGACATGTCAAGGCACAGTGACGACGACGAATCAGTAGAGATGGTTTCGCCAGCGGAGGACAAGGAGCCAGAAGATGATGCCTGAAGAATATCTCTTGGCCATCTCGAGCACCGGGGGACACGAACGATTAGTGCAGGCTGGTGGTGGGCCGGCACGAATAAAAGAGGGTGTCGACGACGATGCACTGAGTCGCATCAGGGTGAGGCTGGTGTGCAACGTCGAGCATGGGGGGAAAAGACGATGGCGATCTGCTTGTGATAAAAACAGGCCAGACCGAGCCCTGCGTGGGATGATGCGCAGGCCG
Organism: Fusarium zealandicum; assembly: GCA_013266195.1. Lineage (NCBI taxonomy): Eukaryota > Fungi > Ascomycota > Sordariomycetes > Hypocreales > Nectriaceae > Fusarium > Fusarium zealandicum. The sequence goes on from JABEYC010000357.1 coordinate 14,347, forward strand.
GTAGACAAGGATGCGATAGGCCTTATCTCCACCAGTTCGCTGCGAGCCATCGACCCATGGCATGAGATGAGTGAGGCTGGTGACAGGGCATCAAGACGATGCGAAATGCGCCGAGGGGCCAATATGTATGTATTGATCAAGATGATAGTCCAAGACCCTGAGAATGGATTCAGTAGAGATTTGCCACTTACAGGACCCCTACCCCTAACGCAAGCACCATCATCCCCAAACCCCATCATCAATTCATCATGTTCATCATCAGCACCACCCAGTTGGCTGTCGCACCAGTTGACGGATGGCCATCCCACTTCTGAAACCAACCGCTCACCGACTCGGAGCTTATCTTCCAGCTGGCCGCTAGCTCTCGAGCGAGTTCTCTAGCTGCCGCTTCCTAGCCCATCGAGATCGAAACCGCAGGGGTCCCAGGCGAAATCCCTCTTCCCAGAGGAGCTTGGACCGCCTGAAATCTGTGGGCTTGGGGGTCACGACACCCTCAGGACGCAGAACGCCACCCTTTGCCATCCCATCCCATGACGATTCCACTATCTGTGGGGAAACGCGTGAGCTCTTTTTTTTTCTTCTTTCCCGTTCGAGTTTTGATTTGGAACTTTGCGGTTTTGGTCGCTAGCTTGGAAATCATGATAGCCTTGATAATTGTGCTAACCGTCCCGTTTCTGTGCACCGTTCCAGTTTCCTACTTCCTCATCACCTACTTGATCGAGTCTCGCGATAACCTCCAGCTCGTCGACACCCCAGACACACCCACTTCGTCTGCGCCATCATCCCCATCGCAAGACGCCCCGCACACATTCCACGACGATAAGCCCTCCGCGATACACGACTAAGGGCCATGCCAGCGAATTCAACGTCTCCTCTACTCCCCATCTCCACTCCCACCGCCGTCGCCTCTCCGTTTGTCAAGCAACCGCCAGAGCCCTCGGCGGGGAATCATGTCCAGCGCATCGCCGTCACCACCTTTTCGCTCGTCCGCTTCCTCCGCGGCATCTCCCTAATAACGTATCCGCGCTTCGGCCTCTGGGCCCTCGACATTTCCCCCGATGGCTCCGCCTACATGCTCGCCAGCCTCATCGGCATCCGCGACATCCTCCTCTCAGGCCTCTTGTACACGGCCGACACAGACAATGCGCATGCCGATCTCATGTCCCGGCGCGACGTCACTCGCGCGCTGGTGGCGAATCTGCTGAGCGATGCGCTGGACGCATTCGTCCTCATCTTCTACGCAGCGTGGTCTGCCGACTGGGGGAACCCCGTCGCCGTGATTGTCATGTCCGCCGTCATGGCCATCCTGGAGCATCTGACGCTCTGGAGCTACAGCGAGGATGAGATTGGGGGCTACGAGCAACGCAGTCTGCAGGACGACAAGAAGGCGAGGATGAATGCATGGTTGATGGAGCTGGAGGGGTGCGAGCCAGAGCAGTCGGTGCCGCAGTCATCGCGGGCTTCTACTCGTCAGTACGGAGCCATGGTTTAGCGCTCGTGCGTTGTTTTTCTTACGGTCCAACCCAAAAGCGAGTTTTCAGTGATGATTGATGTCTGACGTTGCATCGGCGTTACATGGTGTTTCTATGTTTTGAGGACAAGGCCGGGATGGCTTGTCGGTGGAGTTTGGAGTCTACCGCTATATGTTATGAGACTCGGAGCAAGACATTCAAGGAATGTGCTCAGTTAATTCAGTTTCAAACGCAAACATTTCATGCAAACTGTCTCATGCTGGTTATGGCTGCTTGTCCCTCCTTACTGTGAACTGCTGCAAAGGCCCCACGTCTAGAATGACGAGGTCGACCTTGGTGGGTTTCTGCCAACTGCATTTCATCTCAATAACTGGCCTAGATGATTATTCTCTAAGTGATTGACCTGTCGCATATTCACCATGATGCGTTGTATCATGATCGCTGTCCGGAGATAGAATTGTTGTACTTGAAGTAGATGGAGCGACTCGTGTATTTCAAGACGACTAGAGTAATGACATGTTGCCTACTATAATCCAGACAACGGCCTTCTTAGCTAGGGCTCAAGAAAAGTTCATACGACAAAAGTCTCTGCCTATATATATATGCATTATGGCTGATTGAAGGGACAAGTACGTACAGAGTATAGTGCCGCCAACACGATTACGATTACCAGCGTCTACCGACTATCTAGACTGAAGCTACCTGAGCTCCTATGTAGCAGCTACCACATCACTGTACAAGCACGGGACAAGCTCATAACACTCCCGAGCCAGCGATGGCGCGATATAGCACCATTGAAGCACAATACGCTCTGCCGAGAGTCGCTGGCTGCCGTTGACCCGACGTGCCAAAAGTGGAGAAGAAGAGCGGTGGCTATCTAATGCCCCGAAGAGTCGGCGACTAAGACGGCAAAAACTCCATTTCCTGTCTGTCGATCTCACCTGAGGCTTTCTTTTGTTTACTAAATTGATTAGAGAGCGCCTCTTTTACGGCTACCCACCAACTACTGCTACATCCATCAGGACCATGGCGATTCCTCCCGTTCAGCGCGTGGCAGTCATTGGCGCTGGTCCCGCCGGCGCCATCGCCGTAGATGCCCTCGCCCAGGAAAAGGCATTCGACCTCATTCGTGTCTTTGAGCGCCGTGAAGGGCCTGGAGGTTGCTGGTAACTCATTCTACGCCCCTTGTGTCAATTGACGTTAAGATATGTCTGTGCAGCTGCTGACGGCTTTGCTTAGGATTGGCGATACATCACAACCGCCGACAGTCACCAACTTTGCGCAATTAGCAGACAGAACAGCTGATGAGCCGCTGGCAATCCCTGACAAGTTGCCTGCGCTTGTGCCCAGGTCTAGTCAGCCGCGTTTCACAGAGTCCTCTGTCTATCCGTACCTGGAGACCAACGTCGCCAATGAGGCCATGGAGTTTTCCGAAGAGCCTATCCCGGAACTTCGCAGTGAGAAATCAATCGGCCTGCACGGCCCAGAGACGCCGTTTAGGTATTGGAAGGTTATTCGGGACTATGTTGCGAGTCTCTTGCAGCGCAACAATTACGAAGACCTCATCTCCTACAACACCACGGTAGAGAATGCTGAAAAGGTCGGCGACGAATGGAAGGTGACTCTACGAAAAGAAGGAAAGAAAAGCGACTACTGGTGGACGGAATGGTTTGACGCCGTCGTTGTCGCCAGCGGTCACTACTGGGTACCTTATATCCCATCAATAGACGGGTTGGAGCAGTTTGAGAAGTCTCGTCCTGGGAGTGTTTTGCACAGCAAACACTTTCGCGGTAAGGATTCCTTTCAGGATAAGGTGAGTCATGCTACTTGGACCCCTGAGATGCGTCGCTGATGCGTTGTACCTGAAGCGAGTCGTGATCGTGGGCTCCTCTGTATCAGCAGCCGATATCGCCGTCGATCTTGTCGACACGGCAAACTCTCCGGTTCACTGCATCACCATCGGCCACACCGCAAACGCCTACTTTGGCGACGAAGCCTTTGCTCACCCCCGGATACAGCAACACCCCTCTATCGCGCGGGTGACAGAGCGAACGGTACATCTCATTGATGGGGCCGCGATCCCAGACGTCGACCACATCATCTTTGGCACCGGCTACAGCTGGACGATGCCCTTCATCCCATCCGTGGAGGTCCGCAACAACCGCGTCCCCGGCCTCTACCAGCACGTCGTCTGGCAGCAAGACCCGACGCTCCTCTTTGTCGGCGCCGTGGGTGCCGGCCTGACGTTCAAGATCTTTGAGTGGCAGGCCGTCTACGCGGCGCGTCTCCTCGCGGGCCGAGGGACGCTCCCGTCGGCGCAGACTATGCAGGAGTGGGAGGACGAGCGGATCAAGACGCACGGCGACGGACCCAAGTTCCTGGTCGTGTTTCCCGACTTTGAGGATTACTTCGAGACGGTGCGTGAGCTGGCTGGCCAAGGTGAGCCGGGCGTGGGACGTAAGCTGCCAAAGTTCAGGAGGGAGTGGTATCGGGCTTTTCTGGAGGGGACGGAGCTGCGAAAGGCCATGTGGCAACGGATCAATGCAAAGGCGAAGACGGAAGAGGCGTCGAAGGCAAAGAGTGAACGAGCTCGGCTGTGAGGTGAAGAGGGATTGGAAAATAGATGAACCCGGGAATGATACGTAGAGCGCTTTAGACGTAGATGTGACTAGACTATAGCGATTCATTGCTCTCAGTATAACCAATATTTATTTGTCTGCTTGTCTCAAATGCTAGCCTCATCCTCCGTCAATAACAAAAGTGACCTTGTACCGGGTCATCTACCCAGCTTGCCCATCCAAATCCTGTCCTGTCCCTGCAACACCAGCCAAACATCACAGCTACAACCTCATCATGCGCCCACTCATCAATCTCAGAGGTATTCACAAGCAAGGACCCTAAACACAGGCTTCGTCCCAGCACGCCTCCATGAATCCAGATACGCAGCAAAAGCGAGCGAGCCGGCCTTTTCACCGCTGGCCACTTCATCGCTAAACACCCACCGGCTATCCTCGATATCCCGGACTTCGACGAACCGGCGGTCTGTGCCGTGGAATGTTACCGGCTGCTCCAGGGTCTCGGATGGCCGGTTGGCATCGTAGCTTCGTCGCTTGATGCTGTAGTCGATGAACCAGATAGTACTCCCCGGTCGTATCCGCTGCAAAACGGCCGCTTGAATGATACGATGCGTCTCGTGGTCGCACCGGCTACGCCAACCCTGGCCTGTGGGTATCTGATAGCCCCATGAAGCCTTGTATCCGATGGCAAGCGATTCCAGGCGGGCTGCACTTTGGTCATATATTGATGTGACATGCATATAATCAAGGACCCAATTTGCGCTGTCATGAACCTGCATGATGAAGAGGTCCTGGCTAGGGATGACGCTCAGGTAGTGTCTCGCGTCACTGCCCGTCTGCGAGAAGCAGGCGGTTGCAGCCGTGAGCGTGTCATTGTCCGTGTTTGAGACTTTGAAAGGGGTCATTGCCAAGGGCTGTCCAAAGGTCATCCACTGGGCAGATGCCCCGCCAAACGCCTGTTGGATCACCCATCTGGATTCCCTGCAGGCAGTCCATAGACCTCTATCGATGAGATACGTCGATGGGTTGTTGCGTATCCAACAGGGGCTGTCTGAGTCTGCTTCGGAATTGAGGTCGTGGTTTGGCGGCTTACAAGCAGGCGCTTGCACACGAAATCGGTTGAGATCACTGGGGGTTATTTCCTTGACGTGGAAAACTTGAACTCCACGTTGTCGAGGTCGGAGTGCGAAGCGCCATATCTCGTCTCTGAGCTCGGGGGGGAGCTGGCCGAAGAGGTAGAATGAGTCTGCCATTTTCTGCGGATGGTTGTCTTGAGGTCTGAATTGGTGTTGTGTTGGGGGTTTCAGTATGTAGCGGTAGATGCTTGAACTGTGGTAGGTTCATGGTAAGATCAAGGTGGGCAAGGTAAGATATATAGCCTCAAATAAAGAGATATGAGCCATGGTACACAGGACTATTGGGGTCGATTGTTCACCAAACGGTGCTCGCTGTTCAGTGGAATTGAAGCCTGAGTTGTTGTACGAATAAGGGGCACAGTAGAACACTCCTTGATCCGATGTTATGTTAAGATGCAGAGAACAATGGGATCAAAGGCCAGGGGAATTGCCTTGTTCCTTGTAGACCCAGCTGCTCGCGCTGTCTCGGTGAGTCGAGGTCAAGCGTCGAGGAAGACTTACAGCTGCCCGTAAAACGCCGAATCCTGCATTTGATACGACGGGATAGTTCTTTTAGCCACGATTGTAGCGTTGAATATATTCAGAATACAATGACAACCGTATCTTGACCCGCCATGAACCCGCAGCCCAGGTGCAAGCAAGCTCCCGCGCAAAGTGTTGCTTAACTTGTCCAAGCATGAGAACGAATAGTTCATACAAGGAAAATGACTAGCCTCGTAGCGCTTGGTTCTGTGACTGTGCGTGTAGTCTCTGCTATGCCGGCTGCGTCGACGAATGTTCACGTCGTCCAAGGTGATGATGGCAAATGAAGTCAACTAGACCGTTCCGAACTGCTATTTAGTCGACCGAATAAAACGCATAGATCTGACCTTTCTATACGAGCATGCCGCGTCAGTAAGTCAAGATGAGTTGCAATTGCTCCAAAACAAGAGAGTCGAGGTGGATGCCTGAATATGGATCTCATGCTGTAAAGAGTCACACCGCGTAGATTTCTGGTTGTAACCTTTGCATAAGCGCAGCGTCCAACTGTTCATTTCCCGGGGTAATAAGGCGGCCTGGGGCACGGGGTCTGATTGGTGAATCACTTTGGAGAGATTAGAAGCTGTTGGTTGTGCACTCCTTGTGTTCTGTTTGGCTGGTCTGTAAGTTGGCTCGTAGCAAATGGGCAATACACGAGAAGCAGTGTCACGGAGAAGTGTATACTAGTAACCCTTTGTCACGCGCAAGAGTTGAATGATTTGCAATCTTGTCGAGACTATTGTTCATACCAACCTAGCCTTATCATCCCACGCGTTGGTTCTTTGTGGTGTGCGATCCACTCACAAGGGACGGATCTCGCTCGTCCTGTTTGCTCAGATATGGACTCTTTAGAACGAGGGTTTATCAGCTTCAACAGTCAGGATGCTAAACTCGACTTGTTCTCGAGTCGATATCCTTTATCCAGGCTCGATGTTGACTCATCTCTTTTCCAGCTTCTCTCACCCATCTCCCTCTCCTGTGTCTCCAAACAAATGCCGAGACGCCCGCAAATCGTCCTTATCAGGGACTCCGGTAGTGGCTGAGATTATGATGTATTTCCCCGCGTTTTCCACTGCCACTATCTCGTCCAAGCAGATTCC
>JABEYC010000358.1:0-10636 GCA_013266195.1 Fusarium zealandicum
ACAGCGGCAAACACCACTAAAAAAACACCACCCGACATTAGGACGTTAAAAGATTCCATCTCTCCAGTTATTATTTAAGGATTGCTTGAGGACGCGAGATTCAGGAACCAGACCTTGGAAAGAAAATGCACAGACCCCTCGTGATCGGCCTCGAGTTGCGAGACCAACGGTGAGAGAATCCAAGCATTCGACCCGGCATCCATCCAGCACTCCAGGTGGAAAACCCCCCCGCTGCCGCCGCCAATCCACATCCCACCCACCCTTCCTAACCACATATGGATGCCAGCACGAGACGTTCACGTTGACGAGGCATGGGGAAGGGAGAGCACGCAAGGGGAAGTTGAATGGACGTTGAAGTGACTGCTAGACGATGATGATACTCCTTGAAGCTCTGGTGTTCTGGCAATCTAATAAAGCAAGATAGCAAACGTGAAACCGTCAAATCCGATGGGATGGGATTCTCACTCATGTGAGAGAGGGCATTGCTGGGTAGTGAGTTTTGATTGGCTGGTCGGATGCAAGATCGGAGCCCCCTCTTCCTCGTCCTCCTCGGACCGGAGATGCTCTTCTTGCTAGGCTGGCAGGAGAAAAGCAACAAGAGTTGGCAGCAAAAGTTGGCGGCGGTGGTGGTGGCAGGTGCCAAAATGTGCCTCTTCCTCACAGCATCAAATCTCGCACCCCATTCTCCAATCCTCGTTCAGCATTCAATGCCACACAACCTCGAGGCCAGAAGATGGCTGTCAGAATTTTCAGCGCTTACATGCCTTCGGTAGGAAACTCGCTTTTCCGTAGTTCTCTGAGAAGAACGTCAGATGGCCATTTTCTACCTAGCCTATCGTTCTGCTCGATCTGAGTTAATCGCCTTTTCAAGCTTAATTTACACCGTTTCTTTTGTTCCTTAACCTTGCACTTCTAGAAAACTCAGCGAACGATCCATCGTTTGAGGGCTACTAATCCACAGAGCAAGGATACCCGGGCCCGCTGCGCTGCACCCAGGCTCTCGTCGCCCTTTCACTCTTCCTCTTTCAGACTCGGGTTGGTGTCGAAAGGCTCCCATTCTGCTGCCTGTTCATCTGGGACGTACGTCATTGTCAATCACCTCAAGGCTTCCCCTTCGGCGTCGTGATCGGGACATTTGTGGTGTTGCTAGCCTTTAACGTCAGCTTCCACTTGCCCTTTATCGAAAGCCACCTCTTACGCCATTGGTGCTCGTTGTCCATCGCCTCGTCCACGCATAGACCGACCGTCGAGAATCCTGGAAGAAGAGATCCAAGTCTACCCAACTTACGACAACAAGCACATGGTGGAGCGGTCAGCACCATGTCTGGCCCGTTTTTTGACTAGCTTCTCATCTGGGTCTTGACTTTTGAGGCACTTTGATCCTTGCTCTTGAGCAAGTCTCGGATTGGAGCTTTGTGGTCTCCGAAACCTCCGCCCCGAGGGCCGCGTTTCATCAAGAACAATGGAAGCTATCAAACAGTTCTCCTAGTCCATTACGCGACACCACACGTGCCGGGACTGACTTCGTCAAGTATATGCTCGGCGATGGAGCATACTTATCTACCGACATATGCATCCACAAAAAGGTCAGCGTGAACAAGGCGTTGTGTATGTAACTGCAACTGCTGGTCGTCAACAGCTCTGCTGGGCCTTGCTTCACAATGGGATCCAGTGTTCCGAACAACGTTGCGAGTCGTCATCAACAGCGGCCAGCTTATTCCTGTACAAGCAAACCATGTTGAGGCGCAATCTGCCTATCGAATTTTGATCTGCAAGGCATCCAGGGTTGAACTAGCAAAATCGATACTGGAGCACGTATGTTCTTCTCACGTGCCCATAGACGTGGATTGTTCGCCGTTGAATTTCGTTATACAAGGCTGTTTCGAAATGTAGACTCTTGGTTCCGACTTCGAGGGGCCTTCCCAACCGGCTCGGCGCATGTACCTTGACCTGACCTGACCTGACAAATCTGTGCAATGTGGTCAAGCCTAATCAAACCAATATCGAACCGAATCCTCATCAAATCCTCGACTTCAACGCTTAAGCACGTCGCCAGCCAATACTGGTCAGATGAGCCTGGATACGCGGCTCGTTGTTAACCGGCCAGGCCGCATTGTCAGATAAGCGAGACAGCCTCCTTTTTGCTCATCACGTCCCTCCCGCTCTGGTGTTGCATCCAGGCGCGTGGTAGTGACGGCATTTCTCAATAAGATGACCTGGCAAGCCGGCATCCCTGGTACAAGATCCCAGCTGTCAATACGTACTACGTCGCGACCTAGCATAGGAATCGCGACTTCGGAGCTCTGAGGCCCACGTGAAACCATTCTGCTTCAGTGCTTCGTTCAAGCAGCACATGCATCAACCACTGGCGATACGAGTTCGCTTTGAAGCCGTGCGTGCAGTGGGAACCTGCGTCAACTACGCATGAGCAATATCGACTGGCGGCATGGACGCTGAACCAACATCAGAGAGCGTTTGTTGCCCGGCGACGCCGAAGGCTCCAGAGCGTCTTTCCAGATTTCAAGCCCTCACAGCCAATATCTGTCTAATCGTCTCAATCATTGGGGCAAATGGGGTATTACTGGATGATTTGTTCTCACTACGGAGTACACCTTACTACGTACGTACATGAATCGCTCTGGTCGCCATGAAAGGGCCAGCTGGCTTCCAGAGCCTGACCCTTGGTCTGTGGAGCTTCGCATGATGCAAAGGTTCCATTCATTGTTCGATCGAGAAGCCGTGACGAAAAGTCTGCACTTTGGTCATTTCCCGCATCCACGATCAGGGCTATAGATCAACGGACTGACCCGCGGTCGATCACCTCTTATGGTATTAGGTGCAAATACTAGCTCTGAGTGTGGATTCGAACTACAGGATATGTCTACTACCCCAGATCACTTGGCTTTTGCGGTGATGAGGGTGTTCCTATTGCTTCTTGTTTGGTTTTTGGAATCCCACATAGTTCAAGCGCGATGCTTTGAAGACAAGGGTGTGTTGCAGTCGCAACAATTCGCGAGAGAGCGAGCATCTTGTCACTTGCGCCCTACAATATAACATCGTCAGACAGACACAACTCCGATCCCTGCTGGCAATAGACGGACGTCCAGGCTTATGCCAGGCCAAGATCCATACCTAGATCCAAAGCAGTTCGTCTCAAGCCACCCGACCTGCATTTCCGGCAAGGGGCCTTGTCTTGAATCTAGCTCTCTTGGGTGTTAGATTCCGCCCTTGCTCGACAAGCTTGTGCAGCTTTTCTCCGGGCAGTGTTACATACGTCCGGGTTAGCCTGGACGCCTTGAGGGGCTGACCAAGACAATTTTTGGTGTCTATTTTCGTTCTCACTGGTATGTATGGGAAAGACAGCTGAGGCGCTGGCGATGGACAAGCTTATCAGATCATATTGTCACAAAGGAACTTATGCTGTACGCCCACGATCCTCGGAGGTTCGGCCGATACGATCTGATCCCGAAGCTTCCATGCTTCCGTCGGTGAGAGAAAAGCCACAGCGAATGAGAGCCTCATTAGACATCCATTGCCTTGAAAACACTGTCGCCTCAGCTGACCTTGAATTGGCATCTGCATTCTACGTAGTAAGACCGGGGTCGACGGGGAGCCGCCTCGTCACGGCGCCCTGCTAAGCAGTGGGTCAAGTCAAGAGTGGGTACAGCTGATTTCTGGAAATTTTCTAGCGCGGCTTAGGCCACTCTACACGACACAACTGCCAGATCCAAACCAACCTCACCCTATGAGTGGGTTTTGTCACATTGTCCCCGGGCCCTGGGCATCGCCCGACTATTCCCCAGGCCTGTGCTGCTTCCTGGTGTAACGTGGGCACTTCTAGTTGATATATCCAATGTCGGCTTAGTACTAGATGCGAATCTCGTACTAGAAAGTCCTCTGTCGAATCGCAGAGGTAAGCTCGACATGGGACCTGCCACGATGCCATAAACCCCTGAGGATGGAGGCATCAGGATGAGGTCAATGCCTGCCGGCAGGCTGTAGTGTCGTATTCCCAATTGAGTCAAATTTGGATCATCTCACTGCGCTTCGTTATGCTTTGCTTCGGAACCGGTGTCGTCGTACTGCCTATCAGCTTCATCGGTACGGTCCCGTGAAGGCTCTCGCGATTTCTACTGGTAATGACGAGACATCGGGCCATGCTCCTCCGATGGCCGATTCGGGTGCCATTTCGCCGAAGTCGGTTGGGAACACTGTCTTTAGTTGGTTGCCAGATATTTGACTGGTGCCTTGTCGCTTTCTTTGACGGAGAACGATCTACAAGACATTCCTTGTTGTCATCTGCAACACTGTAGTAAGACTTTCAGTGTGCTTGATCTATGGTCTACTCTATTCAGACATTTGCCGATTTGTTAGCATTAACATCGACATTAGGGCGCCTGCAAAGTAGAACCGTGTAATATTGTGCACGCTCGAGGCGCACTCCTGTATAGTTTAGTAGACCTACTACGTACATACCAACTAAAGGTGCAAATTGAGTCTTTCTAGTTCACACTACTGGGTGTTGTATTCGGGGCTGTTCCTGGGTTCCTGTGTATTCGTGCTTCCATGGCTAAGAGTGTTAGTGAGTTCCGGTATCATGGCCTTACCTATGTGTCCTGAGTATATGAGTAAGCTACGAAATCTCACAACGGATAAGTATTCAACTCATCAATTAGAAGGTCGAGTGCTGATACTGCGTACCAAATTCTTTTACCAGAAAAAGTGAGAAACAAGGCCACACTGACTGGCGTGATTTTCGTATTGTCTCTGTTGCGTTGTCATAGTTGCAGCTCGCGACGGTCTTGCCCGCTCGAGGTGGTGCTATAGGGTAGGTCAGGTGATATACACAGTATATAAACGAGAGATTAAATCTGGTAACATCGCCGTCGCGCACTGTACATCCAACCATCGCAGTTTGTTATGATGGAGCTTGGACCACAATGTAATGTAAACAAACCCCCACCACCGAGCAACACACGCGCTATCAGGATTTGACATCATAATCAAACAACCCCAAGACATTACCCAGGAGGATCGCGACCGTCTAATTACTGAAATTACTCGCCCAAAGCCCGCATAGCATCGAGTTTAGACTACATACTCACAATGTCCCCCCCGCGCCGTCGCTCAGCTCGACTGGCCAGCTCTTCTACTCCCAGAGTAAGCTTTGCGATTCCATCGTCTAACCTACCATGAGACAAAGCACCTGACTGGATTCCACAGACCAAAGCCACGACACCTGCACTCTCGTCCGTCACCGAGGATGCTGAGTCGCCCCAGCGCCTCCCACGATTGAAGAACGATGCTGCCCCATCTTCGCCGGCCCCTGTGCCATCGACGCCCGCGTCTTCAGCGATGAAGCCTCCCCACGAGGAAATGCACCCGAGCAAAGCCCACCAGACCATGGGAGAGCCCTCATCAGCCATGAGACTGGGGTTTACCGACATCAAAGACAGCAAGCGTCCTGGGATCCAGCCTGACACCCCGTCCAAGATTGGCGTACCTGCCTCTCCTTTTACGTTCCGATTCGCGCGAGAGGCTGCCGAAACCGAATTGAGCGGCGATGCTCAGCGATTGATGGAGGAGCTTCGAGGGCAGGCTGCGAAGATCAAGGCCGACTTGTTAGCACAGCGCGAGGCGGACGACTCTGATACCGATGCCTATGGACGCAAGATTGCCAAGCCCAAGGGCAAGTCCAACCGGTTCAGCGCGGCCCACATGGCAGAGTTCAAGAAGATGGACTCGATTGAGAACCATGCCTCAGCTTGGAGAGCTCAGGGTGGCAGATTCCAGCCTCTGGCGTCTCTCAAACGATCACCCTCCAAGGCCAACCTCGACACGACCCCCACCAACTCTCCCGGAAAGTCTGGCCTCAAGCGGTCGCCTTCCAAGGCAGAGCTTGATGTTCCCACGCCATCGACTCCCCGTATCACACAGAGCCTGAAGCGCAAGTCTTCTCGGACCAACCTGGATGAGCTCCAGCAATCCCCATCTCCCAAGAAGTCTGCTCTTCCCGCATCCACAAGACAAACACAACTGTTCCCCAATGTTCAGCAACGCGTCCCCTCCAAGAGATTCAAGCAGCGACAGGAGGATGACACGTCAGCAGACCGACCTGTATCGCGCGATGAGAGTTCAATTCCTCGACCCAAGTCTAGCGGAAACGGTTCGACGAAGCTGCTGCCGGCGAGCTCAAGCCTAGCCCGGCTTATGAGCCCAACCAAGGCTTCTATTGCTCATACAGGCAAGCCCACGATGTCTCTGTTCAAGTCCCCCTCAAAGTCCAACCTTACGAGTGGCCTGCCCAAGTCGGCCAGTACCTCAAGCCTTACCTCTCCTTCCAAGCCGGCTACGCCTCGGTCTCGCATCGTCAGCCCAGGCCGTTTCGAAAGAGTCAAGTCTATCCTGCGAGGACACCGGACGGTTTCTGGAAATGTCCAAACCGCGATCCCACAACCAATGTTTTCTCAGACCCCAGCCCCTCCTAAGGCCGTTAAGGACAAGGCATTGCCACCGCTTCCGTTGACTACGCCTCGCCGGAAGGTAACGAAGCATGTCGCTTTCACTCCAGAGGTTACCCGTATTGCTGTTGACCAAAACTCCAACTCTCCTTCGCCCCGGAAACCGTCGATCAAGACCCAGCCAGCACGGAACGAGGGAGACACCCCTTTCCAAGGCCTGGACGAGATGCTTGCCAAGGCGGACTCGGGCGATGTTGTGTACCCTGATCTTTCGGGATTCCGACCTCTCCCTGAACCTCCGACCAAGCAGAACAGCGTTGCGTCTCCCTCTGTTCCAGGCAAGTTTACTTTCCGCAGTGATCACACCATCGAATTCGGAGCTGCTCCTGCGACCAGCTTTGGATCGTCACCTGGTCAATCGAGTATCCGCCAGGTCAGAAAGTCCCTCGAGCGTGAGACAGGGATGCCTGGCAGTTTCCCGGGTCCCAAGTCTCCCATCTCTCACTCAAACAAGGAGAACAATGATTCTGGTCCTACTAAGCTTTTGTTTGGAGCACCTCACGGCATGTCCAACAAGAAGCGACACCGGGCTAGCTGGGACGAGGAAGAGGCTGAGGAGAAGGATGCTGAGCGTATGGCCAAGAAGCGCAAGAATGAGCATGTCCCAGAGGGAGACGCCCTCCTCGCACCTCGACTCGCTGGCAGCACTCCCAGTGCCAAGAAGACCAAAATCGGGAGTGCTGTCCCGCGAACTCCTGCCTCAGCGAGCCCAACCAAGAAACGCTCCGTCTTGAGCTTGAGCCGGCTTAACATGCTCGCTCGCCCCAAGAACCGGGCGTAGCCCTTTTGTTCTTCTTGATATGATAATGGCGAAATGAGCGTGGGCAGCTCAACGCAGACGCTTGCTCTTTCAATGATTGTACACTAAGACGCACGCGTGTCTACGACTATCTCGAATTTGGTATACTACGGATGCTGACTGGAGCTGCGATAGCCTCGGCTATCGATGTCTTGGTTTTTGTGTCTCATGGACTGAAGCCCTAGAGATAGCTACGCGGGGCGAACGATGAACCATGGCTTTGTTTAGCTGGTGTTTGGAGATTACTGTTTTGTTTCCAGGCTGAAAGGTCTGATATCTGTGCGAGACTCGAGGATAATAGGGTCGATTCTTTTTTTCTTGTGGCATATGGCAAAGGGGGTTCAAGGTTTAGGGGCGTTTACGGCAAAATGGATCAGGCTGTCAGATGAAAATCAGGTGAATGGACTTTACCACGTACTTGATTGTATAAGATTGTTTTAGGCAAATACTTTAACTGTTTGTGTCAACTAGCGTTCTTCGATGCCCTTTCCTCGTGCCTGAATCCGTTGAGCTGCGTTCTTTCCACGGGAGTAGCTCTCCACTACCTCGATGGCTTGTTACACTGTATAGGTACTATCTTGTTATCGAGATGACATCTAACTCGTGAAGATATAGAGTTGAGTCGGAGACATTGTCAGCCTCCAGGCTATACATTCACTATTACACTCGTTGACATTATCATCAAGATGCTGACCTCGAGCAAGACGCAACGTTCCCAGAACCGATACACACCTAAGCTACGCTTACCATGACGATCATGCCTACGAGCAACCATCCCAACATCTTCACCTGCACGTTCTGCTTCCACGTCTCCCAGGGTCCGCCTCACGTCATCGGCCACTCTGCCCGCCTCGCCTGCCCAGCGTGCCACGCGGCGCTCCTCAACCTTGCCATCTGCTGGGTCTGCGGGGAGCTCATATTCCGTGGGGATGAGTGCGTCAGCTTCGGATGGTGTTTCTGGCACCGGGCGTGTTACGGATGTCTGCTGTGTGGGAGCAGGGCCATCTGTCGAGGAGTTCCAGTACAGGCGCTGTTCTGGGAGGAGGATGACACAGGAGTACGAGGAATCGGCTGCGGGGGAAGAGAGGTGACGGAGGCGCCGCTTTGTGCTGCTTGTGTAGTCGAGGCCGAGGTTGAAGGGGTGAGAGAGGAGAGGGTGATTGTGCAGAGGGGCTTGAGGAGGGTGGAGAGGGTGGACGGGGGGTTGACCACGAGGCGATGGGAGGTGAAGGATGGCGAGAAGAGAGGAACCAAGGTGATAAAGGTGATCTGCTACGAGATGTGACTTGGACTAACATCACTATACCACAGTCTTCCCCCGCTTGGGCCTCATCACACAGAAGCGGCGGAGATGGGATAGGAGGCGACGGACTCAGGACCAACAACAAGGCGACTGGCTTTGTGGATTCATCAGAGACTGTCATCTGGGTTAACATCTTTGATCCCATCAACGGCCCATCCTTTAAGCCAAGTCCCCTGAAGCCTATCCCGCTCTTCATGTATAGACCGCCCGACCCTACAACTGAGCCTCAACAACACTCGGTTGCCAACGACGTCTACCTTCAGGCTCCTCCGCTTCTGAGAAAACCGGCTTCGGCCCCGTGTACGGCTTGTGCACCGGCGTCATCCGCTCGAGGCACAGATACAGGCACCCAAAGTAGATGTCAACATACAGCGTCTGCTCCAAGTTCTCGATCTCCGACGCCGACTCGCGGGCACGATATTCGTCCATCTCCTGCGCCTTTGCAGGAATACAACGGAGACATGGGACCGCTTGACCTTGGGCACAAGAAAGCCTTCGCACTGGTCAAAGAAGAGCCCCTGAAGCGTCCCTCGTCGAGACTTGCACCGCGTCGCCGCCGCTCAGACGCCAACTCGTCGGCGTACCGAACACCCCCCGAGTACCCCGATCAGGTGATGCGGACGCCCTACCCGCTCCCTCTGTCGACCGTCCGCGCGGTAGGCTCCATGCCCTCACAGCGGAGCGCACCGCAGTCGTCGGAGTACCTGGAGCGATACCAGCCGGTGCGGACAACGAAGCTGAGAAGGGTTGCTGCAAGTCTGAGTGAGGAGGGGTGTGGAAGGGGGAAAATGGAGCAGACCTGGGGGAATGGGGTTGGAGCTGAGCTGAGACGATTCTTTACGAGGAGATGAGATGAGGGCCCGGTTGTGACGAATAGAACCTACCCATAAACTTACGCAGTATTACTATCAGAGACGGCGACAGAAGTTGTAAGTAAACCCTTGAGTATGACCACTGTTCTAGGACAAGCTTCGGCTGACGGAGAGGCAACGTGCTCAGTTTGAATAGATTTGATAGAGGCAGGAAAGCATTGCGTCATTGAAGCCATACGCGATGCTGTGTTCCATCTTGTTGATCCGATATATGGATTGTAAGGCCTGAGTTTTAGAACTGTGCTTTTCCTTTGCTATGACTCTACTGAGCCACTTTTGTCTATTAATGAACACTGTACAGTCTGATACTGATGCACGCTCAGAGAGCTGAGTGACAATCGAGGCAGATTGGCATGTAATGAGTCTGGGCAGGACGGCAATTCTACCGATGTCGGCTAATCATCGGAATAGGCTTAGCTCAACCAACTCAGCTCCTGACAGCTCCGCAAGGTGCAAAACTAGCTGGAAACAGCATGATTGTGGTGCAATTGAGTATTTTAATCTGGTGTTTGTACAAACAAACAAACAAACAAACAAACAAACAGATCTCGCTGTCTCCTCGCTGTCTCTTGTTTGGGCACAGGGACTACTCGGACCAAACAGCAGTTCTGTGACGAGACTCGTCATTACTTACGTACCTAGGGAGGTTTCAAAAGCGAGTGAGCCCTAGCTTTTGGAAGCGCCAAGCTCTGGCGGGGTAATCGGAGGGTTGGTCACTGGGGCCGAAACTCTGGACGCCCGGAAGAAGCCTTGCTGCAGCATGTAGAGTACTAAGGTAGACGGAGAGAGGGAAGTCTATGATGAGAGTTGATAGCCTCATTCATGCATGCTGTATTTGTAGAGCCGAGGGCTATTTCTCAACCTCTATTATCCCGTGCAGGAGGTATAGACAGAGGAAAGACCTCCTACCACGAGAGCTCCTCGATTGCGGGGTTTGCTCATGACCCAGTTTCACTGCTAGTTAGTGTGTGTCTCTCCGCATCCGTCCATGCCCTAACAAAAAGACTGCAAATCCTGCCACAAAAAAATAAATTTGTTAAGCGAGAAACGGTAGGCCTCTAGCGCCCAGAGGTTCCAGGTGCCTTAGAGTTTCCTCAGTTGTGTGTGTGTGCGTGTGTGTGTGTGTGTGTGCGTGCGTGTG
>JABEYC010000359.1:0-65498 GCA_013266195.1 Fusarium zealandicum
GCCTCCAGCCGTGCCGCTCTATCCATGAGACAAGCGCCAATAAAGCGGCACGAGACATGAGACGGGGGGTAGGTTCCCGTGCGGTGTTACGTGACGCAGTCTTGGCTCATGGATTAATTAGTGTTTGGTGTTTTGAGTGAGTGAGGGCATCTTGACAATCTGCCATCCACGGGACAACAGGCTTCATCTTGACCGTCCGTCACAGTTAATTAGCTGGACAACTTGACTTCTGGCCAGCGCTAGTCTACACGGGAACGAGTCCCATACATAACCAAGGTACTGCATGCTCCTAAAAAAAGAATACGAAGCCCGCCCGCCCGTGTTTGCTTTCCTCTCCCTTCCCCGCTTAATGCAACGCCAGTTATATTCCCCCTTTACCCAAGGCACCCAGCGTTTATCGCAGACTGGTTGCCGATCCGGCGAGGGCCTAACTAAGCGCTCCCCCTCCAGCTGTCGTTCCCAGGCGGGTCATCACGCATGTTGAAGGGTCCCCATGAAACATGCAAAGACGGCAAGGGATCAAGATCTACCCAAGGGGCGGCTTGCCCTAGACAAGGGGCGCCACGGGGCTGCTGGACGTCAATCAGCCTTGCTCAGCTTCGATGAAACCGCCTCTTGCCATGACATGCATCATCATGTCTGTAGGGTCCGGGGGTGGCTTGTGACCAACGGGTGAGACGTCTGCCGTGGAGGAAGAGGGCGTTGAAGCCATTGTCGTGAATTGATGCCATCCATCCAATCCATTGTCTTGTAGTGAGCCGCGCGCTGGGTGAGTGCAGACTTGTGCATCTGGATCAATTGTTTACCCAAGACAGAAAGCCATCCTTGCTTATAACCGCCCGAACAAATCTACCCAGAGAAACATGACGGGATGCTGCGTTTCTGACCCTGCAGAGGCCATTCACCCTTGTAACGGGCCTTGACGCCTTCGGGTCGCTAGGTAACGTTAGCCAAAGGGTGCCAACCCCCTGTCTTGTGCGGGACAGGGCGTAGCGAACCTTGAGACCAATCAAACACCACATCCAAGCGAGGGTGGCAGACCCGAGGTCTTGTCAGAATTTGTTAGACAAGATAAGAGGCTGGTAAGGAAGTGCGACCTACAGAAATGTCACACCGCAGCCACAGTTGGCCAAATCTTAAGATCCAACGGCCGTTCCATCTATAACGGGCGCACAGATTTTAACTCTTCAAGACACGTGCCGCAACTGTCCGTGTCATTGTGTAGCATCCACATGCTTGGACCCTTCTGCCTCCTGCAGCGGAGCGTGGGTGGTCATGATCACAAACGTGGTCACAATATACAAATGACGGGTCTCATACAACAGACGAATCCTGGTGTTCTGGTATAGCCAAGAGTGAAGAAATCTGTCCAAAATACGCTGGAAATATTACCGAGACGCTGAATGTGCCTGCAGACCGGACAAAGCCTATTACATATCTAAACTTTTTGACGCGCGTAAAGGGGATCAAAGCAGCCCAGTAAAATCAACAGTAAAAGGAAATTGCAGACCAAAGGCTCAATACCCAAGCCTTGCAGCCCAGTAAGAGATAAGCCGGGCTATCCATGGGCCGAAGCAAGAAAAGTCGCTTTGACAGTCCGACTGCTTCATGCTACGCCAACCTAAATAAAGGCGGCGTGGCACTCTACTCGGACAGCGATGTTGGGATATGTCCAAGGATTGGAGATTGTGTTGACTCGTGTAGATGATCCATACTGTTTTGGAATCAGAAAAGATATGAAGGACTTGTGTGCAACAGCTGGAAATGAGCCTTGTTTCACGGGCTCCTGTCTCAGACTTCTCTATGAGAACTCTATTCTGTTCTCGGGCATAATACGCTTTGATTGAGAAGACTCCACAGAAACTAGAGATTTACACGGTCTTTTACGCTCCTTGATACATACAGCTGTCGGCCCCAAATTGCAAGTTCGACGACTGTGCAACCTCACGCAACCATACCGCCATGACTTCGCAAGTTTCTCATCCAACATGCGTTTGGCGGATGGGCAGGCTAGCATATTCTGGGACCAGACACATAGATGAATCAGAATAGCACTACCAACTCAACAAGCACAGATTCAACCTGCATATAAAGCCAGTAATATTCCATAGGTTGTTGGCGAAAGGTGGCTACTAAATGCGTGACTTCCCACGGACTATAGGTTTCTGAAACACGCATTGGAGCCACCCACGCCTTAGGCAAGTGGACAATATGGCTCTGCGTCTGCTTTGGCACTAAATGTGGACTTGATTCTTTGGATTGGGATTGAGGCACAAGTCCAAGAGTGATGTTATCACAACTTCTGCGCGACATCGAGACTTTATTGCGTGAACATGGCGCGTTTGCACACGAATAGTGTTACAGTGCCAAGAAGCAACTCTATCGGTAGGCCGTGATTTGTGATTAATAAAATATAAAGTCCTGGGAGGTATCATAGTCCCACGCAGGAAATGGAAAACACAGCCAACCTACCAGTCCGACAGCTTAGAGTCTTTTAGCTCAGCGAAGAGTAACCCAGGATGAGAAAAGATACACAAATCTGACATAACTTCTATAATTTTCTTGGAATATAACCTCTTGGAGTGGAGGTTATGTAACTTTGGATTATAGTAAATACCGCCTGGCCCGCTACGTTTTCCACTACCTGCATGCCAGCCTTGTTTCACATCACGATTGCGGCTGATAGTGCTACTTCCACCTCGTTGAAGATGATGGTACAAGATCCGCAAGTGAAGCGTGGCAGCGGATCCTTATATTTTGATACTATTACCGATCAGCCTAACGAGTGCGGGGATCTCGGTCCCTCGGAGATCGCTCCGGATAACACATCACCTTTCAACCCTTTATCATATTGACTCGGCACAAGCTTCATACGACCGTGCTCGTCCACTCACAATATGCTTAGTTCAATCGCGACCCCATGGATCCTCATGTCATTCTCAACCTGGCATCTGCTCACCACAGTTGCCAACCTCACAGCCGCCGGCGACCTCGGCACGCTCCTCTCCTGGGAGGCGTTGAAAGACGCCTGGTTTGGAAGCTTTTGGGCGTTCCAGGGTCCCAGATCAAAGTCCCAGGCCGAACCATGGGTCGTACCGCTCCTAGAGGGCCGCGTCAAGGGCGGGCGGGCTTATGAGACTGCCAGCAGCCCTCCGATCCAAGGAATCGTCTTGGAGATTGGAGCCGGCAGCGGAATGTGGACAGAGATACTGGCCAACACCTGTCGAGCAGCCAATTCGGCATCCGGAATGATCCCTAGCAAGATCTACGGCGTCGAGCCCAACCCGATTTCTGCTGCGGCCTTGACGCGGCGTGTCGCCGAGGTTGGCCTGACGGGCATGTACGAGGTCTTGCCCTTTGGCATTGAGCATGTGCAGAAAGAGACTTCTATTGGCCCTGGAAGCGTGGACTGCATCGTCACGATTAAATGTCTCTGCAGTATCCCCGAGCCAGACAAGAACATACGCCTTCTCTACGAGTATCTGAAGCCAGGCGGTCGCTGGTTTGTCTATGAGCATGTCAAAGCAGAACGAGGGCTTGCGATCCCGTTGCTCCAGCGTAAGAAGCTCTATAAAACGATGGCATGGTGGGGGCTAAAGTGCAGCAGGTTTTACCAATGTCTTCTGGGAGCATCTCATGGGGTCGTGTCAATTGTGTCGACCTACGCTGCAGTCTCTGGTCAAGACTGGTGACTGGGAGAACATGGACTTGACCACGCAGTCAAACGAGTCGAGTTTTGAGATGCTTCCCCATATCGTTGGGACATTGACAAAGTCGTCCTAGCGGTATGGGCTTGTGATGATTTGCATCGAGGTTTTGAGTTTGTAAACAGTGATGGGACTGCATCAAGTCCTAGGTAGCAATGGCCTGAACATTCAACTATCCAATATATTGCCTCAGTCTAGGCTTGAGCAGTCAATATGGCTGACGCTATACTGCAAATGCCTTGGCATGAGCGCCTTGCGCACTCTTGTGACAAGCTTCAATGAATTAGAAGTCTGGCAGTAGCCTATTAACCTAAATTTCAGAAAATCCATCTGTAAATATACTGGCTAGCTGATATAAGTTGCTCCTATCAAAGAGGGACTTTTGTAAGTATACGAACCCCAATACCCTCCTCCGTAATCATCTGCTAGAACTGCTCCCAACCCACCACTGTCTAGGGAACTCCATCCCCCACTTCTGCGTGAGACTCCTCAGTTCCTCTTCCGTCCCTGGCACAACGTTGATAAAGATTCTCCCGTGCTGACTATCGCTCATACAAGGCTCAGAGTGTATAGCTCCAGCTTGCTTCCCCACCTTGAAAACACAGCACTCTCCTGGCATCGCTGCCTCGAATCCGAATGGCTCCAATGTAGAAGCGAGCTCCTCCCGGACCGAATCGGCAGCGGACGCGCACCCAACGCACCTTATTGAGAGGCAGTCATGATCCGTGCTCGCATCTTTTCGAGCCTTTTCCTGTTTCTTGCGAGCAGAACCCTGATATTCCAGAGGCACGAATAGAGTCGACGGGCCCAGTAGCGTTGTGCAGATCTTCCAGTTGGTTCCGTTTTTACGCCCGCTGCTGTCAACCCGGGACTTTAGCCCCAGGCCTGTGCCCGGCAGGTTTCCCTTGGTCAGATCAGAGAAGAAGAGCTCGTCGGTATGCCATCTCGGACGGTCGAACTCGTGCGTTGGTGTCGTGGCGCGGACAGTAAGCATGTAGTGGCCGAGACCTTTGCTGAGGAGCACGGCGTTGATGAAGCTCAGGAAGGGGGCGAAACGAGAATCGACCGGACCTGTAAAGGATGCCGCTGCGAACTCGTAGAAGTTGGCCGGGAGCGAGGATTCCGGCTCGGAAGAGGAGGTCGGGTCGAGGAGAGGGCCGCAGTAACACCAGTACGCATTGCGCTTGACGGAGACGGTCTCGGGATCGACGGATGCTTGGTCTTGGCGGTACCGGAGGAAGCCAAAGTCCTTCCGAAAGGCTTCGGTCGCGTTCACGGCTGGGATCGCCATGGTCGCTGCCAAGTCGTGACGGTGCATGAGGGAAAGTAAACAAGGGACCTCAGCATCATGTGGTCGCTTACTCCGTAGTGCATGGGTAGCAGAATCCTTCCGTGCGTCCGTGGTGACTAAGCGGCTCTGTTGATTGTACACTTGGGCCATGGTTTAACTGAAGCAAATTGAGGCATCGATGCACCAGGCAGATTGTTTTGAAGGCGTCAAAATAGATGTTCTACCTCGACTTGAGATATTACCTGTTTAGTCAACGCGTGGCTGAGACGGCCGCGGAACTGTGCCGTAGACTCCGCCTTTTGCCCCTTTCTAACATAGCTCCGATTGCTATTGCAATAGGCTGGGGCGAGCTCTGCTGATCTGAACACTTGGACGTACCCCTGCAACTTGGGAGCGAGTCTATCATGATCTATCATAGGCTGCTCAAGCCTGAGATAGGAGATGAGCTTTCACAGCTGTGAGTTTATATGATAGGTACCCCCTAGGCTTGATAACTCTGAGGTGTGAGGGCGGCGGCACGCTACTGTGCGTTTAGGGCAAAAGATCATTCCCCAGTTGCTCAAAAAAAGTTTCTATAACCTCAAAACTGGCTTGGGGTTTCTGTTTTTTTGAAAGTATATTTGTACTTCTCTCACGTTGCTCTAGGCCTTGGCTCACACGATCAGTTACCATGCTCTAACAATCATCCGTAATACATAGGATCCATTATTGTAGTGTAGATTATAAATACAACTCCGTAGATTATATGTATTACCAGTGTTAACAGTGAGTACTTTGTGACCCAAATGTATTGCTTTAGAGAAACCTCTGACCTTGATGAACCTTTTCTCCTACCATTGACCAACTGCTAGACGACCAATCGTGTGAAACAACCCCCGTCAACTACGATTAGCTAACCCGACTCATGCCGTAACGTAAAGAAGGAGGTCAGTTGGCTTCTCTTTGCATTCGGTTGGGAGGGCTAAGTCTGTGCAATAATCCAACATGAGCCTCTCAAGTCTCAACTACTTGGAATCGCACATAATAGAAAGCACGAATGGTCCATGGTGTGAGAACCGGCCGGCAATAAACTCGTCGGAAGAAACCGAGTTATTTTCGAAAGATAACAATCCAATAACTGCAAATATCCGAACAAGAAACCTTCGGCTGGTGACTACGAGACTTGTATCCAAGGACGGCTTTTGCCCAAGTCTGTCGAGTCGAAACTGAACGCAGAATCCCGTATCTATACCCTCGAAAATGGCAACCCTGACGCCCTCGACGTCGCCTTCTCTCCATCAGGCACTGCGTACCCTGGGCTAAAGAACAATGTCCCGAAGAGCCTCCGTTACAACTGCCTTAGTCTTTGGCCGCAAGACACTGAAGATCTTAATCTACATACCAATGTGGCACTCTTCTACACCCGAGTGGGGGATGCAAGATAGAGTAATCATGGTAGCGACTGGGCACTCAAGAAGATAATTTTACGCAAGATCCCTCGTATCCGTCTTCCGAGACGAAAATGGGAGTTGAACGCCCTCGTCGTGGCATCCGGACACTATAATCTACCACCTATCTCTGACACTCCGGGTCTTGCTGAGTGGAAGAGACATATCGGCGACCACACCATCCACACTAAACAGTATCGACATCCTAGAATGTTCCGCGGCAAGACGGTGCTTGTCGTTGGTCGCGGTGCTTTGGCGTATGATGTGTGTCGTGAAGCAAGGGAAACCGCCAACAAGGTCATTCAGAGCACAAGGGGGGGCGACATTGATCTCCCGCCCTCTTTCTGCCCGGACTCGGTCAAACATGTCGGTGCAATCGAGGAATTTGTCCTGGACAGACGCTGAATTAACTCCTCGACGCCTGTGAAGAGTCATATCCTCAAGGATGGCAGGGTGCTCAACGACGTCGATAGACTCGTCTTGGCAACAGTATATCGCACCTCATATCACTTTCTCTCTCAATATCACAACGACATGCTTTTGGATGATGCGAGACCAGAAATACTCGTGGCCTCTGGGGGCAACATGGTACATAACCTCCACAAGGACATCTTCTACGTCCAGGATCCCTCGCTTTCTTTTGTCGGCGCGCCCTACTACACAGCAACATTCCCACTCTTTGAATTTCAGGCACAGGTTATGACTAGGGTATTTGCCAGAAAACCGGCATTGCCAAGCTGAGAGACCACCAGGAGGGAGTAAGACGCTCGTGTTGCTCTCAAGGGACGAGAACGCAAGTTTCATAGCTTGGCAGGTTGTGGACAGGAGGTTGAGTATGTGTGACTGGGCAAACTCGAGTCTATGATGGACCAAGGGATCAAATCCACTCAGCCACGAACCTTGCATACATAAACAACGTTGCAACCGTTACCAAACTTTTGAAATCACCGGTTTATGCATGAGATCGGGAGCTAGGCCGTGCACAATCGATGTGTTGCATTGCAGTAAATGGTACATACATGAACCCTGGGTCAAGCCACCACCCCACAGGGCCTTTCTTGTTGTAAGGCTAAAGTTATACGTCATTTGATGGTTTTATACATGTAGACCGTGTCTCGAAAGAGGCTCGAGTCGTTGCTATCAGTGGATCTGCCTCCAGGAGACAGGGCCTGCTTTTCGTTCACCGCAGCACAGGCTGATAACCTAATGCAGGCACGCAGGCGAGGGAAACACAACCAGTCAGGCAGCAGCTACTACATATAGCCTAGAAACCTAAGGAATTACAAGTATTATTCCAAAGTAAGATTGGCCTTGTGATTAATTTATTTAATTATTAAATAATCTTGGGCAAATTGTAGAAGTGTCCAGGTTAGTAGGCTAGCCATATATGTTTCCTTCGCCTGAATGATAGGAAAGAGCCATCTTTTCTAAAGCGACGCCAGCCATGGCAGTCTTCAACTTGTTAGTGAAAACTTTTATTCTCTCACACCTAAAACTGACGACATGATCATCCAGAATTTACTTCCTCTGCAGCTACCCTGATGAATGTTGCTCGTGGCGTGCATGATCTACTTGTGCCGTTTACAGATCGTGGGAATATAGTGTACTGAGATGAAAAGGATTCAAGGTCTATAAAGGGTTGCTTAAGTCACCTTGAAAGACCTCAAGAGCCCACCTGTCGATGAAAGTCGGGAAATACCGACTTGGCCTTCAAGGTGTCTCATCTCACACAGGCCCCGCAAGCAATGAGGTGAGATCGTCGGTGCCGACTGATCGGAACAGTGAATGAGAGAAGGTTTTAGTGTACAATGATGGCGAAAAGGCTCGACCGAGGGAAGGGATAGAAAGATCATTTGCTGGTAAATCCCTCACTTTACTCGCCGAAGCTATGTCTAGCTACGTGGAGATCAGCCACGAATCGTGGGGGACAAAGAGCGGCAACTACCCAAAGGAGCAGACATGTTTTCAACCGCTCTGTCTTACCTGGCAATGGGTGCTATTTGTCGTTAGCGAGGTTAGTAAAGCGGACCAACGCCTCAAGAACGTTGGACTCACAATCGGCAACCCTGCACTCAGCCAGACCGGTCCGAATCTAGTACCATTGAAAGAACCGAAACTGTGAATTAAGCATATTATTTACCTAGAAATGGTCTGCATTTAACCGTGAGAGTGGGGCTCCAGGCCAGGCTCGACTAGACATGCCCGGTGCTAAATAGTGTCGAGCACCTTGATGGGCTCTATATAGTGGGAACTGAGAACCCGGATAGCACATGGCCTGCTAACACATCAGTCCAAGGATCTTCTGCTCAACAAGCTATCATATTTTGGCCTCTCTTGATTTGTCCAGCCTCCGGAGAAGCTGCAGCGGAAGAAGCAACCGTCTCCGCTCCCTGCGCCGGTCTTGACTCTGCATCAGCTTCGCCAACTGCCAAGCCCGTTCAACCATGTCACAACCCCCACGAGCTCGAGTTGAACAGTACTATGATGCAGCAAAGCCAAAAGGATTGCCACTAAGAGATGATGGCACTGGGCGTAAGCAGGTCGGGCGATCAAGGTCCGGTCCTTGTCGATGTCCACTATCCTGGGACCATCGAGAACCTCTATAAATACCCTCAAACACCTCCTGCATAAGGTTCCCTTCTCCTCAGCCATTCAGCCCTGAGAATTATCCAACCGACAAACTCTGAACCAACCAGTTCACCCCGACAAGTTTCAAGATGATGTTCCAGTCCACCACCACGGCTTTCCTGCTCTTCGGGGCTGCCATTGCCTCTCCTCTCGCAGCCCGCCAGCAGACTACCCAGACCAAGGATGCTGCTGAGTCAACCAAGACTTCCGACGTCTACGACTGGGCTGATGGCTGGACCAAGAAGTACCCCATTCACCAGTCCTGCAACTCGACCCTCCGCCGCCAGCTCGAGGTAGGTCTTGATGAGGCCGTCGAGCTGGCTGAGCACGCCAAGGACCATCTCCTCCGATACGGTCACAAGTCTGAGTTTGTCCAGAAGTACTTTGGTAACGAATCTACTGCTGGGCCTATTGGCTGGTACAGCCGTATCGCCAACGCGGACAAGACCGGCATGATCTTCCGCTGTGACGACCCTGACCGCAACTGCGCTACTCAGGACGGTAAGTAGCCGCTTTGACTATCAACAAGTACCAGTAGCTAACATGCAAAGACTGGGCTGGCCACTGGCGAGGTGAAAATGCTACCGCCGAGACAGTCATCTGCCCTCCGTCCTTTGAGATCCGCAAGAACCTCGACTCTGTATGCAACAACGGCTACACTGTCGCCAGATCCCAGCGCAACACCTTCTGGGCCGTTGATCTGATGCACCGCATTCTCCACGTCCCCATCATCAGCGAGGAGATCGTCGACCACTTTGCCGAGGACTACCCCACGGTTATCGAGCTCGCCAAAGAGGACCCCTCCAAGAGTGTTATTGACAGCGATACCCTTCAGTATTTTGCCATTGACGTCTACGCCTACGACATTGCTGCTCCCGGCGTCGGCTGCACCGGCGAGGCTGAGGAGGAGACCGAGGAGAAGGAGACCAAGACCAGCACGGACAAGCCCACGCCCAGCAAGGAGGCGCCCAAGGTAAGCTGATGGACTCTCGAGAACTGTGAACAAGACCAGATCTGACTTTTATCCAGGAGTGCCACACTCACGACGATGGTGTTGTCCACTGCTCTTGAGCTTGGACTTTGGCGCTGGGAACTCTGATAGATGCCGCACAGCGGTGAATTTTGATTCGTGTGGCACCATTTATAATAGACTATGAAATGAGAAACGAGCGATGCCTGTGTTTGAGCATACCGCAAACTATAGCCTAGGAGTTTTATTGTGATTTCAGTCGTATTTGTAGATATGAACTAAGAGGACAAAGAATAATCTGACGTTGACCTGGTATTAATGTTGTTTCAAGGGAGTCTATTTGCTCTTTTAGTAGGTAGGTCTGAGGCTTAAATAGAGAGCCTGTACGCTAGTGTATCTCATAAATTCATTATATAGAGATAATTCATTGTAGTGCTTTTCTAACCTTGTCTCTTTATTAAACTTGCTCCTCTTTTACTGGTATTTGTTTACTTACTAACTTAACAAGTGTCCTCCTTATTAGTTAAATATTTCTAGTATTATATACTATGTATGCTAATAAGGACGTATAGCTTTTATACTTTATATATACTAAACCACTAGTTTGGAGATACTCGATAGGCACTATCCTTGCTTTAACCCGACTGTTACACTGTTTACAACGCTAGAAAGCTTTGATATTTTTACGTACAGTCAGTATCTCTGGACATAAATAAATTTTCTATTACTATCTTGTCAAAAGTCATCACTGATTGTGTTAATAATTAACCCGAGAGGACAGTAGCGTTCATGTAGCCCATAATGGAACTATTGAAGCATAGCGTAATAAGACACAATGTTATACCTCTACCCGTCCTGCCCTGTTGAGCAGGCTAAGCATGTGGCACTTTAGGTCTGCGATTATAATGAGACAGATAATGAGACAGCTGATTAGATAGCGCAATCCATGGAATATTCCAGGGTCCTGCGAGTTTGCACGCCTGTATGCAAGGGGTTGTATAATTCCACACTTGTCAAATGTTTAATCACGAGTATACCAGGCGTCACTCACTTGGCCACAAGCTTGGCTGGTTACCCTGAACCAGCGGCCATGAGCCACAAACAAACCTGGAATAGTCTGATAGTTGGGACCCAACGTGGCGGGTGATGTGCAGGGGTTCAACCAAGCACACGACCTGGAATTATCCATGTTTCATTCAGCCCTTTTCACGTGAAAAAGAATTTCACCGCCGCCTGTCAAAACGAAATTCAAGCCAACATCCTTGACAATGACATGGCGCAAATCTCCACTCCCTGCCCTCCAAACGGGCCGTACCGTGGAGGAAGAGACAGTCGGCCTAATGACTTGAACTCTTTTACAACTTGCCCAAGACTGTTTTATGTAGCTTGGATACTGATGTCATAGAGTCATATAGCTTTTAGGGCTCTCCTGGGATAAAACACACAGAATCGCTGGGCTTTAGGTAGCCCTAGACTACGTACACATGCCAAATACTGCCCGACCGGCCGTGTTTTGCTTGACCCGCATGCGGCTACCTTATCGGCTCCCGCGGACGGGGCCAGCTCATCCCGCTTGACAGCATTAGCGCAGCTTGTGAGCACGAGAGCGTGGCATCATGATGGGCCAGGACCGGGCTGCAACATGCGTGTGTTGCTCAACTGGACCACTTACGCGGGGCCCCTATCACGAAACCTGGGCGTCATCTCATATAACGCTCTCCCTGCCTTGCTGTTCTCGCATTACCGAGTACTACGTACGATTACGCCATGCCATGCCACGGCTACACCTGTCAGTGGCCGCCTCGTCCTCCTTGGGCAGGGATGCATGGCGCACGCCCCGCTGTCCTCGCGGGAGCTCAGGTGGTCCGATGCAACAGAGCTGTCGACATCCTTGACCGCTTGTCGCTTGTCCGGACCAAACTCAGCTTCTTCATCTTCCGCAGTCGAGTGTTCCTCAAGTCTCCCCGTTGCAGCTTCACGCACCACGAAGCACAGCCATGGCGTTGACTGAGAACGGCCGAGCCCACCTCGTCGCCGATGTCGACTTCATCCAGACTCCCGGACCTGCCGCCGACACGCTCGCAACGGGCAAGTCCTGCGGAGTGAGATCGACACAGGTAGGATCCATCCTTGGCACTTGGGGAGCTTCTGTTGCTGACGCTATCACCAGTCGCCCGCCATCAAGAACCCTCCTCTGCCCGCCGACGGCCCTGGATATGAGCAATGGTCCAACCTCTTCTTGGCCACGGCCTTGTTGGGGGCCCCGACCTGGATCTCGTGGCAGCTCAACTGGGGCTGGAAAGGCACCCTCCTCTTCAGCCTCTTCACGACCGTGCCGATTCTGGTCATCATCTGGACCTTGATGTCCACGCTGAGCCCTCGCATCAACGACAAGGTGACATTGCCAGGCCGTCCGATCGAGTACTACCTCAGCTTCAAGAGCGACCGACACCGAGCAAAGTGGAATGGAAGGCACAAGATCGCCATGCAGACCTTCTTCGAGCTCTACTTTGACGGCCAAGTAGACCTCAACGCCGATGCCCTCGAGGTCCTCGAGTACCGACATGACTGGGCGACTTTCAACTTTACATGGGAAACCTTTCGCTTCTTTCTCTTCGAGTTTGTCCCGGCCACCATCTTCCACCACCGCTCTCAGGATGAGGATCAAGTCCGCCCCAACTACGACCGCGGCAACGACCATTACTCTTGGTTCTTGGGACCGCGCATGATCTACACCTCGGGCATAATTTCTGATCCCACCAGGGAGGAGACTCTCGAGGAGATGCAGGACAACAAGATGGCAGTCGTTTGCGAAAAGATCGATCTCAAGGAGGGAGAGACCATGCTGGATATCGGATGCGGCTGGGGAACTCTGGCCAGATTCGCCAGCGTCAACTACGGTGCCAAGGTCACGGGCGTCACCCTCGCCCGTAACCAGACGGAATGGGGCAACGACGGGCTCAGGAGGGCTGGAGTTCCAGAGGAGCAGAGCAGGATCCTGTGCAGCGATTACCGCGATATCCCCGAGACAAAGTTCAACAAGATCACGCAGCTCGAGATGGCCGAGCACGTTGGCGTGCGAAGACTCACCACCTTTTTCCGACAGTGCAACGAGATGCTTGAGGATGATGGCTCCATGTATGTCCAGCTCTCTGGCTTGAGAAAGTCGTGGCAGTACGAGGACTTTATCTGGGGGCTCTTTCTGAACAAGTACATCTTCCCGGGCGCTGATGCCTCAACGCCGCTGTCATTCTACGTGAGTTGCCTTGAAAGCGCCGGATTCGAGGTCAAGAGGTAAGTTCTCTTTATCATGAACCTGTAGGCAATGCCGTTGACTTGTACCTCTAGCGTCGACACCGTCGGAGTCCACTACTCGGGCACCCTCTGGCGATGGTACCGAAATTGGCTTGGAAATGCCGACAAGATCAATGCCAAGTTTGGCAACCGCTGGTTTAGAGTATGGTTTTCATGAACGTACTTGGCTTCAAACACTAACATGGTACAGATCTGGGAGATTTTCCTGGCCTATTCCACCATCGCGTCTCGACAAGGCACCGCAACTTGCTTCCAAATCGTCGTTGTCAAGAACCTCAACTCGACTCACCGCATCGATGGTGTCTATTCTCAGTACGGCCTCCAGGGTGCCTTGGCCGCTAGCGTGGCAGTCGGCAAGGCTATTTTGTCAAAGTAATGCAACGATGTCATGATTATGCATGATCGTATGCTGTATGAGATCGCTCACTCCGACGATCTGCTTTAATGGGGCGCCTAGAGACTCTCTTCGCACCCGTTTTCAACTCACAGGGCATAGCCCCTGCCTAATACTGTTGTGGCTGGTGTATTTGCCTGGGGAAATGGTCAATATCTATGGGTTCAGCTGTTTGGGAAAAGACCGGCATTCTGCTTGGGGGTGTATGGGATGAGACATGGAGGACTTGTACCGGTATACGGAATAGTACATTGCATGAAGCACATGACGAGAACAAAGGAGAGCATGGGTAATCAACCGTCAAGAGGTTTCACTGAGCCATGGCTACGTGATTGTTGAAACATGCCCAAGCAAAGATGACTTGGAGTTGATGTTGAAACTAGGATATAGAAATCTGAGATTCAAGAATACTCTGTGACGTAAAGTAATAATGACATGCATATCGTACTAGCAGGTGGAGGACTTTGTTAGAGTCAGTCTTGCAGCAGCAATTTACTATTTATTTCGTACAAGTCATCGACAATATCCTGTCTATCTTGACCGTGGTGGTCAGCATGGGTGCAAGGCTCGAACAGAGCGTCGCTAGCTTGGAGGTGTCGTTTTGATGACAATAATCGTTGATTTCAGTTGGGTTATACATACACTGTATAAGTTGTCGAAGCTGGACTGGTGATGCTTAATTATATAGTGCCGGCATCCTTGCCCTTTTCGTTCTACTAACTCAAGATGAGTAAAGGTATTTTAGTTTAAACCCGCTCACTTTGTTACTATGCTCGCGAGACAGAGTAAGACGGGTCATTCTTCCGAAATTAGAAGGATACATGGAATAATCAGCATCATGGAGTGATCATTCCAAGATGGCTGCCGCAGTATTGATTTTTTGTTAATTAAACTCGCTGACGGAGTGATTGCTTTGGTGTGGACGGCAGGCTAGCTAGGCTTTCACGTCGTCAATGGCTGATATACATCTTCTAGTGAATCGGGAGGCACCATTTGCTGAGCTGACAGCATCGTTCTGGCTTGTCATATCCTCAGAGAGGAATTATGTCTATTGTTTTGTCGTTAATCATCAATCCGGGCTGTTGCCGTGCGTCTGGACGCCCCTGACTAAGTCAAGTATATCGAGATCAGCTACGGCGGGGTTGGCCTTCTAGTGAGTACATGTTCCACGGAACATTTGTCTGTCCGATGGTCATGTAGCTTATTAGTGTATAGAGCGGACAGTATGCTGCGGGCTGACACCTGAAAAACTATCAGGGGAGCCCCTCCTATGTCATGGAGTTACATTGTGATTAGGCTATAAATAAAGGTAGTTTACAAAAGTTCGTCTGCTTCATGGGGGCCAAGCCTTTGGATGAATAAACTACAGTGAACGGAGAGTAAGATGATGTGAACATGCACTCTTGCTCATCTGCATGTACGTTAGACCGACTCCCGGACGTCAGGCTTTCTAACGTCCTCAGTCAAGGTTTGATCAACCGCATCACGGCCATTAACTGCAATCGCAACTAGGTTCAGATGAGGCGAGCAAAAGGCGCAGATAGCTTCTGGTCAGCTCTTGGAAGCAAGTCGACATGATCTTGGAGCTGGCGTCTACCACCTGCGTCATTGAGTATGCTGCGGGCGGTGATTGCTCACTAGAACTGAACAAGTTAATCCCGGGGAACTCTTTGACCCCCAACTGTCAGCGTTGCAATTAGCTCTGCCTAGCTTAACGCCTTCCCAAAGCCCCAGAGTAGCATCAAGCAGTGGTTTACGGGCTGGGTATGTCGCCATCTTATGTTGATTGGTAAAATGCCCAGACTGGTAGTTGCAGCCATCTCAAGACCCCGATTTGCATGATTCGCTGGGTTCTCCTCAGCGCGTTTCCCCGGATTTACCAGCTACAGTACGATACCCGAACAAACATGTCGGGACCGACATGCCGGTAGACAGATGCTTGGCGTCAGGTCGCTGAGTCCTAAGGTCAAGAGAGCCACGAGAATAGCATTGGCCCTCTCAGCCAAGTTCAAATAAAATATTAATTAATTTCAGATAAACAGAGCCAAGTCGAGATTTACCTTGGGATTACTTTTATCCAGATCAGGTCTCCAAAGAGAGGGCCGATCAACGCTGGTAAGCTGTCAATACTCAAGACCAATGCAACAGTAATCGACTGTTGCAAGCTAGCGCATGTGCGTCAAGGCCCTCCTGCGTACAGTATGACGGCACAATGGAACATCACTGGTGTTGGATCATCCGATTAGTGAATGAGAGGTTCTATAATAACCCCCGCCATCGCCAAGCACCGAAGCCAAGGATCCTCCCCCGAGAGTTTGTGGTTCTCGGTGATCTCCCATGCATACAAGATCTCTCCACTTCGATAGCTGATTGACACGACCAACCTTTCAACATGTCTGAGGAGAAGAGAGTCTACGAATCCCCAGAAAGGCCGTATGTACACCCCAAAAGACTAGCCTGAGCCGGTTCATCAAGCAAGACGCCATTCTTACCCTTGATAGGCTGGGAAAACACGAGAGCCACGCGCCCCAAGACCTGCATGACGAGATAGCCAAACTCACCCAAAACGTCGCCGGCGAGATCCGCAACCCGCTCAAAGGAATCCCACGCGACCAGCTTCTCAAGAATGTGGCTCAATTCCAGCAGGAGAAAGGTATGCCCGAGGACACCCTGCCCATCCTCAGAAAGGGAGCCCTTGTAGCCCAAAGTCCGGCCGATATCGAGACGATTGACGATCTTGACGAGGCGGAGAAAGAAGCCTTGAGGCAGGAGATCACGCATAAATGGAGACATCCTCGCTCGCTGTATTACACGATTTTCCTCAATTCCATCGCGGCGGCTATCCAGGGCTGGGATCAGGTCAGCCACTACACCCCCTTGTTCGTGTTTCTCATTGGAACTGACGCCGTGTATAGACTGGATCCAACGGCGCCAACTTGACATTTCACGAGGCTCTCGGTATCCCCGACTCGGCCGGGTCCTCGTGCGGTCCGGTTGCGAGCGCAGGCGAATGCGCAAAGAACAGCTGGATCATTGGCCTTGTGAATGCCATGCCGTACATCACAATCTGTCTTTTGTATTGCTCTCTACCCGATCCAAACCCAGAAAAGAGACTGAACTGTTCCCCCTAGTGCTGGCTGGATCTCGGACCCCCTCAACGACTTGATGGGTCGTCGAGGTGTCATCTTTGCTGCCGCCATATTCTCTTTCCTTGCGCCCTTTGGCATGGCTGTTTCGCAGACATGGGGCCAGCTGGCTGCTTGTCGGTATGTCGAGTCATACCCCGTTTGTGAATACTAAGCTGACGTACCGATTAGAATGCTTCTTGGAATTGGTATGGGCCTCAAGGAAGTAACAGTTCCTGTCTTTTCGGCCGAGAACTCGCCTGCCATCATCCGTGGTGGTCTAGTCATGTCTTGGCAGATCTGGACAGCCTTCGGTGAGTACATGCAATCATGGATGCCACATCTCATAGTGCTGACATGTCTTGAAGGAATCTTCCTGGGTACTTGTTCTAATCTGGCGGTCGGCAAGACTGGTTCGATTTCCTGGCGATTGCAGTTTGGTTCCGCCTTTATCCCGGCCGTCCCTCTCCTCCTAGGCACCTGGTTTTGCCCAGAGAGTCCTCGATGGTACATGAAGAAGGGAAAGTATTACAAGGCTTGGAAGTCACTCTTGAGGCTCCGAAACACACCTGTCCAGGCCGCCAGGGATCTCTATTATATCCACTGCCTTCTCGACCAGGAGAGAGTTCTCGTCAGCAAGTCTGGCCTCAAGGTGACGAGCAATTTCTTTACCCGGTTTATCGAGCTTTTCACCATCCCCAGAATTAGACGAGCTACTTGGGCATCTGGTATTGTCATGATTGCACAGCAGATGTGTGGTGAGTTTGACCTACTAGTCTAGGGTTGTCTCTCCGGCTAATCATGGTCATAGGAATCAACATCATCGCCTTCTACAGCTCGACCATCTTCAAACAGAGCGGAATTGGGGATTACACAGCTTTGTGGGCCAGTTTCGGGTTTGGAGTGATCAACTTCCTCTTTGCGTGGCCCGCTGTTTGGACCATTGATACCTTTGGTCGAAGAACTCTTCTCTTATTCACCTTTCCCAACATGTTCTGGACCTTGTTAGGTTGGTTTCTTACTTGAAAGACCCTCGAAATAGCCTGCCACTAATACGGACGTAGCTGCCGGTCTTTGCTACTTGATTGACCCCGGCGTCGAGAACAGCACCGCCAGAATTGCCGCAGTTGCAACCTTTGTCTATCTCTTCTGCGCCTTCTACTCGCCTGGTAAGCCGACTACTGTAGACCCCCCCGGTGATACTACAGCTGCTGACACCATCGATCTGCAGGCGAGGGTCCAGTGCCTTTCATGTACTCGGCAGAAGTCTTTCCTCTTTCTCACCGTGAAGTCGGCATGTCGTGGGCTGTGGCGACCAATAACTTTTGGGCTGCAGTGCTATCGCTAACCTTTCCTCGCATGCTCATTGCCATGACACCCACCGGTGCCTTTGGGTTCTATGCAGCGCTGAATCTGGTAGCACTGTTCTTCATCTTTCTGTTCGTCCCGGAGACGAAGCAGAAGACACTGGAGGAGCTGGACTATGTCTTTGGGGTCCCCGATCGCACGCATGCCAAATACCAGCTCACCCAGGTGCTGCCGTGGTGGTTTAAGAGGTGGATTCTCATGCGCAAAGGTGAGACGTGTCCAGAGCTGTATCAGGACGAGACTGTACATCAGACTCGTCCGGGTCAGGCCTAATGGATAATCTTGATATGACACAAGGTAGTGATGGATGAGAAAACTCCTGTATTGCAGTCGTGTAAATCTCGCGACTGGAGCAAGGTTGTGAGGGGATGAAATTGTAAATAGCCGTCTAGCTGCTTTGGGTTCCATGCAATTATGATCATTGTTACAAAAATTGGCCCATATGAAGCTGTCTCTCCGCTCTTTGTTTAATGTTGCCCCAGATAATGGATGCACAGTTTCCAGGTGGAGAAGCAAGCTTCGCAATGCAGTAACCTTAGCTAACGTAGATCACGCGGGATTTGCCGTCGATAACCGGGTCAGCTCGGCCGAAGGAGAAGGAAATGAAATCGATATGCCAATAAAAAGATAGTCGGCGTGACCCTTGTCTCAACAGACAGACACGCCAACAGAAGCCGTTGAGAGGATGCAGTCACCCAGCCACTCGCCTCAAGGGACGGAGCAGAATTCCTCAGTGAATGACCAAGAAAAGAAGTATGTAACGGCCTGTATCCGGCTCCACGCCCGCAAAAGAGGATAAAAGACTCACGCATACCGTAGAAAACTACGCAATCGCCTCTCACAGCGAGCTTTTCGCCGCAGGCAGGCGGAATGCATCAGAGAACTGCGAAACAGGGTAAATGCCGACCAGAGGCCGGATAGTGAACGTGTAGAGGCTCTCCAGCGCGAGAACCGGGTTCTCCGCACGCAGTTGGTCGATGTCCAGACCAAGATGTCGAGGCTTCTCGCCACCGTGCAGTTGCTGAATGACTCTGTCTCCAAGACACTTGATGATACCGCAACCGGTGACAAGGGGGATGCCTCTCAAGATGAAGAGGTCTCTGTTGAGCACAGCGCTCACGACAGGCCGAGTCAAGAGCTCTCTGGTTATCAGATGCCATCTTTGGAGCTTGACTCGCTTGGGCCGTTTGATACCTCCATCCTGGATTTCGAGGCTCCTCTTGCGCATGACCCTGTCTCGAGTGAGTACCAATTTTGCGTGGCCATACAAGATAGAATGCTGACGTCTTGGTAGCTCATACCAGAGGAACAAGTCTCGCATCATCCGAACTCATCAATGTCGCTGGCACAAGCCCTCTCTACACCCAAATACCAAACATCTGGAGCTACGAGTACCAGATGGGCATGCAGCCATATCTCAACGCCGTCAACGCAACTGAAGAGTCGAGCCTGATCCTGGGAAAAGACTATACCTTTACAAATTCCCCCTTCTCGGACCACATTCAGCTCCTGCAGCGCCTGCTCAAGAACAAGCTGAACATGGTGGGCTTTGTCCCTGAAGGTTCAAATCCAATGCAAAGGTGAGTGCCGTACTGGATCACCTCAAACACTTCCATTCTCACGACTGAATAGCCTCTACCAGCCAGTTCTAATGGTCTTGGCCATGTTCAACAGCATGACGCGCCCAGATGTCATGGCCTGGTATGCCAAAACCCGCTTCTACCACATCATCGAGCTCACAGCCTGGCAACTATATCCTTC
Organism: Fusarium zealandicum; assembly: GCA_013266195.1. Classification (NCBI taxonomy): domain Eukaryota; kingdom Fungi; phylum Ascomycota; class Sordariomycetes; order Hypocreales; family Nectriaceae; genus Fusarium; species Fusarium zealandicum. Next base: position 19,987 of record JABEYC010000359.1, read on the forward strand.
GTCTAGCACATTCGAAAAGTTGCACCAGAGATATCGACCGACCGAGAGCCAGCTGAGGAATCCACACCCGCGTGTCATCGACTGGATACCGTTTCCGCCCATCCGTGATCGGCTTATACAGCTTCACGCTGCCAACCCGCACATCGATCAGATCTTCTGCGATGCCGTGACAGGCTACGTGGTGGAGACATGCATGTCTGACCTGATCCTCGGAGCGCCGCAAATCACGATATACATCAGAGTCACCGACTTGATCACAGCCATGTCTTCCACTGCAGAGGGCGACGACGAAGGCGCCATTGCGGCGCTTCCAGCGCCAGATATCACGACATTATTCTCATCCGCGGCGTATGCGCGCGCTGCTTTCAACAAACTGAAGATGGATCAGGGCGCATCGTACTACAAGATCGATCCGGCTTTTTACGAAAAGTACCCGGAACTGTACGATCAGTCCAGCGACATCACGGCGACGGGTATGCCTCTCAAGCCAAAGTTCCAGAGGATCCTCACGTATCCGAAACCGCTCGACCATTCCACAGTCGAGACATATCGCAGTTTTATCGAGTTTTCTCTGGATGCTGTCCACACCATCTCAATGTCGGCTACACGGTGAGCATGCGTGCTGGAGTCCCCGGTCCGACCCTACACGTATGTAAACAATGGAAAACTCTGCTATAACCCCGAGGTCCCGTGTTGCGGATTCTGTTCTCCGCCCGTTGTCTCTTTATTCGACATGACCCCGTCATCGGGCGTCTTCTGGATACAGATATGCACAGCAAAATGCAGTGTGGGATGCATTAGCTTGATATATTTTGGGACGAGTAATCGATCGATGAGTAACGACCCACCACCACGAATTGACTAACAAGGCACTTATTAACGACCCCGATGCCACCGTCACTTGATGCATCAGTGGGACATTGAGTGGAGATTAGTGATCTATATAGATTGCCTGCAAAAGAGACGATTTCAAGCCTGGCAACAAGCATTCTCTATACCACAGCTATTTTTAATCCTCTCCAAAGATGCCGTCCCAACTCCCCCCAGCGCCGCGCTACAGTTTCATGGATGATTACAGCGAAGGAGCACATCCTGCGTTGCTCAAAGCCCTCATCGCTAGCAACACATCTCAGGAAACTGGATATGGAGGCGACACATACTGCGAGCTCGCCCGACAAAGAATCCGACGCCATCTCGGCCATGACGATGTCGGCGTCTTTTTCGTACCGAGCGGAACATCAGCCAACGCCATCTCCATCGCGGCATGTCTTAGACCGCACGAAGCCGTCATAGCCGCGAGCTCCGGCCACATCGTGACCAGAGAAACAGGCGCGGTGGAGGCAAGCGGTCACAAGATCATCAACGTGACACCTCAGAATGGGAAATTGACCCCCAAAACAATTGGACGAGCCCTGGACGACAACTGGCACTTTCCGCACATGGCCAAGCCCCGACTAGTCTACATCTCGAATGCGACCGAGATTGGAACCATCTACACCAGGGAAGAGCTTGCTGCGATAAAGCAAGTCTGCGAAAAGAACCACCTCATCTTGTTCCTCGATGGTGCTCGTATTGGGACTGCGCTCGCGTCCAAAGCCAACGACATGACGTTACAAGACGTCTTGGAACTGACGGATATCTTCTGGATCGGAGGCACCAAGAACGGAGCCCTTCTTGGGGAAGCAGTGATTGTCAAGGACACGCGCCTGGCGACAGAGTTTGAATTCTACGTCAAGCAGCATGGGTCTCTACTTGCCAAGAGCCGCGTTATGGGTGCTCAGTTTGCCGAGCTGTTTGATGGGGATCTGTACTTTGATCTCGCTCGGAAAGCCAACCTTTCGGCCGAGACGCTGTCGAGGGGGATCGCCGAAGCAGGATTCTCGGTCCACGCTGTCACAGAGACGAATCAGGTGTTTGCAGTCCTGCCTCTTGGGTTGATCAAGGTTCTGCAGGAACATTTTACGTTCTATGTCTGGGAGAAATGGGGAGACGATGAAGCGGTTATCAGGCTGTTGACGACCTGGGCGACTGAGGCAATAGAGGTGGAAAAGTTTACCAACATGGTACATAATTGGATTGCGTGGATTAGCGACAGCAGAAAAGAGTGCCCAGATAGAGAGTGATAAATTTAATAACAAGTGGCTATTCACTCTGCCCTTTCTCCATCAGAAAATGGATTTGCCGCATATCAAAAGAACCAAGAAGCAAACAAGTACCGCAAGTTTCAAGCCTGGTTGCAATTCATGCGGCGTCTTGGCTTCTCTCCCGCGGAGAGAAGCTCATCCGTGCTCTCATTATGAGACGGCGAGTCATCTTTGACAGCCAGATAGCAGGGGAACGGGTCTCGACAGGGCCTTGATGATTCACGTAGAAAGAAATCACTGCCCACGTCGTCTCTCAGGTGGCCCCATTGGTCAAATGGCCCCCGTCGTCTCTCTTCTTGTGGATAACCACGGCGGTCCTGCCTCTGCTTTTCGTAGACCTCCAATCGCACGTATATTGGATGGGCAATTGGGTATCCAAAAGAGCCGTAGTCCCTGAGAGGTTCTCCAAATTGCTGGGCCTCCCCTTCCACGGCAAGCCTTTCTTCGTACATCGTGTGTTCCCGGGCTTTCTGATGGCTGGGCGGGGGCATTGCAAAGATAGGGCGTGTAGGCTCCGAGCTCTGAGACGGGAGAGACTCGCGAGGATCTCGACTGCCAGTAGAAATGTAGGCTAAGAATTCCCTGAAGGTCATATACCAACCAGCTAGCTGATGGGGCGCCGCGGGGGACTTGGCGGGCTCGGTAGCCCAATGAGCCTTGTCGTAAGGAAAGTTATCCATGCTGATGCTGAGTTTGATGGTGCCTTTTCTTCTTCTTTGAAAGGTTATAACCAGCAAGGATGAATGAGGTTGTGATTTAGAGAGATAGGATCGACCGCTCAAGGGATGGATTCTGTCTATTTATACAAGTATGGTCGTTGCTGCGTCTCCCTTATACTGGAGATACCTCAGAAAAACTAGATGGGATGGGTCCTGCATGGAGGAAGAGATACTTTTAGCGTCAGACACGACAAGATAAAATGCAAAGGGATGGTTTGGGAATTATACTGCTGCAAGTTTGAACTCTTTTGTAGTGTAACTAGTGCGTTCTCTTCATTTAGTATCCTCATCTCGAGCCTTTACGTGCGTATAGCATTAAGAGCGCTGCAGTCTTTGAAATAGAGACCAGCTATTGTCATGCCCTGTTACTTAAGTAACAAGACGGAGGGTCTAATTACAGCATCCTCGGGTTTTCACTTTGGATCACCGTCGAATTAGCTCTTGAATGCTGAAACTCAAACTCAGCCTTTCAGAGTGATCCATCATCCGATAGAAGCATGAAGGCAATCATGCAAAAGTGTCTGCCCTTGGCAATATCCCAAGGTTTCAAGACGACCTCACACTCCGATTAGTCGAGTGGTCTACTGCCCCACGTCCTTGAAATGGGTTTCTCCGATACATTGCTAATCTAACTTTGATCCTACAGCACTCTTTATGGGACCCATGTCCTATCAATGTTCGTCAAGTCCACTACTAGATGTGCAAGTCATAGGTATTCCACTCCCGTTGCATGCAGTCAGACTTCAAGATTGTGGATCCTCACCTGCTTCGGGTCACAGCAAACATACAGAACATGGAAGGAAAAATACCTTTTTCTTTGAGGAATGAGTTGTGAATATAGATAACAGACGGTGACTCCAACTGTCAAGATGCCAAAAAGACCAGTCGGCTTACTCCAGCTACCCCCACTTCTGCTCAATCTTGCCAAGCTGCTCAAGTCCCTCCAAGGCCTTGGTAGCCTTCTCCCAGGCATCGTCTCCATCGTACAGCTGGCTCCTCAGATACGCCCAGGTGATCGTGTTCACAGCCGCCAGCCTCTCCGGGCTCTCATCCAGACACTCCTTTGCGTCCCACCCACTGATACCACCGAATCCATGCTGTCCGCCCTTGACCATGAACGAGGCCTTGGATCCGGGAGAAAGAGTGTACGGGTCCGCGTGCCAGTCCGCGCCTCGGCTTGTCAGGTGAGGGCCGACGTCCTCATCACCCCACACGATGAGAGCAGGCGTTTCCATGTCGCCAAAGTCGGGGCCGTAAAAGGGGATCATCTTGGTGCCGTTCTCAGACATGCTGGTGCCGCCGTTGCCGGTGCCGCCAATCACCACTCCAGCCTTGATGCGCTTGTCGGCGAGCTGCGTCTTGGTTCCGTCTCGGGGGTCGGTGTTTGTTGCCCCGAGCAAAGCACTGGCGGTTAGGCCACCGAGAGAGTGTCCTGCCACAGCGATCTTTGACTTGTCGAGCCGACCTTTGAGAAAGGGGACATCGTTTTCGATGGTGTCGAGATTGTCGAGGATCCGGGTCATGTCTTGAGCACGAGATTCCAAGAACAGCTCTCGGATGTTGTCGGCTGTCATCTCAATGCCGAGCGACTTGGAGCTCAGGTGCGTGGGCTGGATGACCACAAAGCCGTGACTAGCCCAGAATTCGACGATTGGGCCGTAGCCCTTGAACGAAGAGAGGTAGTTGCTGATCCCGTGGCCGTGGGAGAGCAGGATGATGGGGAGGGCATCTCCGGTAGAGGGAGCTGTCACCCGAACCTGTAAGTCCACTCTGCGGTCGGCAACGGAAAGCACAACGGGGCTATAGGACAAGAAGGGAGTGGCAGAGCTGATGGGAATCTTGGCAGCGTCGCCGATGAGAGTGGTGTTGGGGAATTCCATTGTGAGGGTATTGCGGGCGTTGTTGTTTGAGTAGAGCAGTGTTTGTATCTTGATGAAGAATGCAGAGTATGACTGTAGAAGCTGGTGAGGATGAGTTACTATCTGCAGAAATATCGCCGTCCTTTATAGAACTTGTACATCTTGGAAGGAAGAGGGAATGGCCCTCGACAAATCAGAGATTAGTTACCAAAAACGGCATAGCCGTCTTTTTTCTCGTTCCTAGACATTGCGGTCGACGCTATTTACTCACTACGCTGCTTACTTTGATGGAGACCCGGACATTTCAATATGTCCGGTTCAAAGTTGATTGACTGGCGGGCATTAAAAGTCGGATATAACGGCTTAATACCGTTCTTAAGAGAGTAGCCGACAAACGAGTACGTGGGTACTTGAAATATTCCAGTATGGATGGGCCATGTTAGTATTCTCTGGTTGCATAGAAGATAAAGCATGGGCCAATAGCTTGTGTGCCCATAATATCGAGCCTGGTCTTGCTAGGAAATACTGGAAGAAAGACGTAATGGGCGGCATTCTTGTTGGTACATTGACCTGTCTGAGTATCTATGTGCTCCGAGTTCAGGCTCTTCCATTCCAAGGCTCAACTATCCGTAGACTTGGCTTGTATAATAAAGCGCTTGTCTTGTTGCGACTCTTGTGGGCTCGACGTGAGTTAAGATCTCATTTGGGTCACCCTCGTAGTATAATCGAGGCAACATTGACAGCCAGTCTACTTGAAAATTCAATACTAAAGTGTTTAACAGGTTTATTTTGGCTGGATCAATAGCTATGGATATATGATTTAGTTTTAGTTCTTTCCTAGCTCCTCGGCTCGGCTCACGGCGGCCTTCACAGCTCCATCCACGATTTCCTTGAGGCCTGCGTTCTCAAAGCTCACCAGGGCGGCATGGGTCGTGCCGTTGGGGCTGGTCACGTTCTTCCGTAGCTGGGCCGGCTCATCTGATGACTCGACCAGCATCTTGCCTGCGCCGTAGCAGGTCTGAGTGGCGAGACGAGTAGCCTGCTCCTTGGAGAGACCCAGGCTGGTGGCACTGGCGATCAAGTGCTCGACAAAGGCGAAGAAGTAAGCAGGGCCGGAACCTACTCGTGTCAGTCAAATTCAAGCCAAGTGCTGGGGATACAACATACCGGAAAGACCAGTCACAACATCGAGAAGCTCCTCCTTGTCCACCCACTCAGTAGCCTTGCTGACGCTGCCCAGGAGGGCAGAGGCCAGGTTCCTTTCGGATTCCGTCACATCCTCGCCGGCGTAGAGCCCAGAGGCACCCTCACCAACCAGGGCGGGTGTGTTGGGCATGACGCGGACAATATGAGGAGCCTGAGCGCTGTCCTGCTTGAACCACTGAGCGATGCTGGCCAGGGTGATGCCAGCGGAGATGGAGATGACAAGGGGCTGGCTCTCACGCTGAGCCCAAGCAGCACCGAGTTCCTCGCAGACAGCCTTGGTGACCTGGGGCTTGACAGCCACAATGACGATGTCGGCCTTTTCTGCGGCTTCCTTGTTGTCGGTGGTGGTGTTGACGCCGATGGCAGCCATCTTGTCGCGGTTCACCTCCCAGGGCTCCGAGACGTAGATGTTCTGCTTGGCGATATCCTTGGCCAGGAGACCTCCGATGATGGCGGCGGCCATGTTTCCGCCGCCGATGAAGCAGACCTTGGCATCTTGGAGCTGCGGAGTCATGATGGGCCGGTGTTGAAGTTTTCGCTTGGGATATCGAGTCTCTGCGTCTTCAAGGCTAATGAACGGGAGGTTTCGCTTCTTAAAGGATAGCGACTCTGGCGATGCGAGCCGAGATACGTGGGGTTGCTCGTACGTAAAAAGCCTTGGGGCGCCGACCCCGCATCGGATTAACCCTCGAGATATTCTGCCCGCCGGCCAATTTCTGTCTGCCTCTTGATCGCTGGGCAGTCAAATTTGCAGTGGGACGATAGCACGGATTTCTAGACGAATCAGCGCTGCTCGATATCGTATTCCTTTTTTGTTTCTTGTCCTTTACTGCATCGCGAGGCCATACGCCCTGATTGTGCCGCCGAAGACATGTCCGATACCGCAGCGACGGGCGCTAATCTCATCCGTCAATTCTCAGAGACAGCATTTATCCAACATCAACGACCTCACAGCTCGGCCATCATATCCTTCATTTACTCTACTCAACCCCAGACTTTAGCTTCCCAGAAAACTACGAGCAAGCAATTAGGTCATATCCCACTTTTCGTTTCCATCCTCGGAGTGACGCACACTCTTGTCTGAGCACTCATACAGACTCCACATCCACGCGCTTAATGTCGGCACTACGCACTTGCACCAAGACACGCTACCCAACTTCTTCTCCATGATTGTCAACTAAAAGGGAGCTGAGCTTGGCCCGTTATCGCTCATTACGTACTGAAGCGACAGAGAAGTTGGGGTTCCGCGCCGTTTAATAAATGGACATTCTCCCACTGATCAGCTGGAGTATAGTCTAGTCTAAAAAGCATTACGCAGTGTATCGGCTTCTTGGCTACAGTTCTGAGTCAATAAGCTGAAAATATAATTTATTTCTCTATGCGGAGTTAGTAATCTTTCTCAATATTCCATTTCGTTCTATACAGTGTAGAACATTGACTTCATATTTGAAGCACAGTAGTTTAGGGTAGCCCCGGGCTACTGAATAATTAATCGAGACACTCATAGCATAAATTTAAAAAGAATAGTGAGTAGTTTTTAACCGAGGTTTTTTAAATATCCCTGTGAAGATCCTTTCAGATTGTTGCTAATCTATGTACGTTTCCTCTATCAAAGAGGGGTTTGCTGCCCCAACATCAAAGAAAACGGTATATTCAGAGGGAGAAACAAATAAAACCACCAATCTGACAGTCGATAAAAAGAGGTCGAAGATAGTATAACATTCTCAAGTATATACATTCTCTGATAGTGTATTCCGTTAAATAACGAGTGTACTAGAGCGCCCTTATACTGCTAGACCGGGAAGCCGAGGATGCTATGGTGGCGTCGCTAGATTAGTTAGCCCAAGAACCAGCTTCTCAAGGCTTGTAACAGGATTCCTGCGGAGCTGGCACTGCTTTTAGAGATAGTTTCAAGGGTTGGGATACGGGAGATCATTTCAGGAAACCCTCATATGTCTTAGGCTGGGTAGTGTTACCTCTTACACGTCTTAGTGGCACTGGACATGTCCTGTCGATGAGGACCAAATTGTCCGGGATCTCTGACTCAAACATGTCGCAAAATATCTCAGATCCCGCGAAACCAGTCTCTCTGAATTGAGTTATGCAGTACCACGATCAAAGATTACGCCATTATCCAGTCAGAAGTGCGACAAGACGGCCACTTTCATAGTCAATTACGATTATATCGTTCACTAGCGGGATCCCGCTTCTGCTTCCCTTCGGAAATAACCTTGCTTGAATGGACTTCATACTGTCATCGATTTTGAGGCTTTGGGATGGATGCCAATGTTGCATAAAAAGCCAGTTGCGATATTTGTAAGAGATTTATGATCGAACCTTGACGAAAGAATTACAGCTTTCCATCTGGAGAACACTCTCCGGCCTGTACCACGGTAGTTGCGGAAGGTTTCGATGACGGAATGATTCATGGCTTCTCAGCAAGAAATAGTACGCATCATAGTTTCGTCGAGGAAAACATGGAACGCAAAGTTGAATCTCTCTGCAAAAGACTTCGTAGCATAAAGTCCCCGAGTCGCCCATGGATCAAATGTAGTTCTCATCATACAGGTCCTTGTATTCGACAATTGAGACGATGGCGCCAATGACACTCTTCTCGAGCCTGGCCTTGCTTGCTTCAGCGAGCTACGTTCAGGCCGCTCCTTTCGTATCTTTGGCCCAGACCACCTTTTCGTCGAAAGCAACCTTTGTGCCTCCAGCGATTCCTGTCACGGATGTGACTTCTCACGGCCCGTATGACGGCCCAAGTCCAACCACGACTGGCGCGCTCTCCACCAGCGTCCTGGCCCCTTCAGTCCCTGCTCGTCCTCCTCCCCCAGGTTCTTATGATTATCCAGCAGATGGCGAGCTTCACGCTCCACAGCCAGCTCCTTACACACCGGACGGTGGTGTAGGTACCAATGGATCTGCCCCAGTCTATCGCGTGCAGAGCGACTTTGACTACCAGTCTCTCGCCCTTGCGCTGTACCAGGAATGGATCGAACTTGACCTGTTCCGCTGGGGACTCGCTACTTTTACCAAGGAAGAGTTCGACGCTTATGGAATCAACGCAGAGGACCGGTTCCTTATCGAGTACATGGCTCAGCAGGAGATTGGCCATGCCACGGTCATCAGCCACATGCTGGGACCCGAAGCCCCCAAGCAATGCACTTACAACTATCCCGTCTCCAATGTCCCCGAGTTCATCGACTTCAACCAGAAGCTGACGCGATGGGGCGAGTCTGGCGTCTATGGCTTCCTTCCGCATCTCAACTCGGGCCCTGCCGCCCAGCTTCTCTTGCAGAGCATCACCATCGAGGCTCGACAGCAGATGATCTTCCGCCAGTTTGGAGGTCAGTTTGCCATGCCTGAGTGGCACACTCCTGGTATCCCGCAAAGCTGGGCCTGGACTCTATTGGCCCCCTACATCTCTAGCTGTCCTGCCGACCAGACGCGTCTTGTCTGGCAGAACTTCCCAGCGCTGCATGTTCTGAACCAGCCCAATCCCGCTCGCATCAACGGGTCTGATGTCTGGAATGAGACCACTGGTGGATATGCCAACACCCTGTCTACCGCCGATATCCCTGAGGATGAGCTGTGTGTCAACGCCACGGATAAGACATTGGACTGCAGTGCCGCGATTACCCAGAACCGTAGCATTCCCCTCTCTTATCCAGGCCGCCAGGTGTTCCTGCATTGGGATGCGCCTGGTCAGGCTGTTGGTCCCAATAACAGCTACATCACATCGACCAATGTCAAGGTGCCCAAGTTTGCCGCTTGGGTCTCGCAGCTCAACGTCACTTACTCGCCCCTTGTCAATGTCAGCCTGGATAACAAGACGGCCTACACAATCCAGCCGAATGTATCGACCTGGGCAGGTGATCCGGCCATCAACGGAACCATGTTCCTTGCGTTGACCGATACTGATCTTTACGTTACGCCATACAATCTTACGCAGATCAATCCCCATGTCGCTGCATTGGCTGTTTACCAGGCTGGCTAGAGATGGAGCTAGAAATTGTTTAACCGCATCCTGTGGACCTGCCCCTATTTGTATAAACTAGATATTTGGGGCCAGGACCTGCAAGAATGATTAATGAGCTTGGTGGATGTATCGTAGCAAATATCAAGCCGAAGGTGTTAATAATATTCGACTTGAAGAATTCAAACGATCACATTCTTTTGAGTGTATGATTGAAATGCTATTAATTGGTTCATCGACATAAAACCCAAGACTATTACTATAAAACAAACCCATCAAAGCTCCCCATACTTGTACAAACCCTCTTCCTGTCCCTTGATCTGCAGTGCAAGCAGCTTGGAGAAATACCGACAGATAGCCAAGTTACCACCGTGGAACCAGAAACCTGGATGTCCACTCTTCTGCCACATGATCCTCATCTCTCCCTCGCTGTTGAAGCCCCAGACATCACCGACCTTGTCGGCAACGTCGTCACCAAACAGGGCTCTCGTCTCAGTCCTCATGTTCTGATACCCAGTAGCGAAGATGATCTCGTCGGCCTCCAGCTCACTCCCATCCGCGAATCGAAGACCACGAGGAAGAACCTCGTCGATCTCCAGGCCGTGCTTGACCTTGATCTTTCCCTCGACAATCAGCTTGGAGGCGCCGACGTCGATGTAGTAGCCTCCTCCGCGCTGGAAATACTTCATGAATAGACCGGCGCCATCGGGGCCCCGGTCGACCTTGAAACCAGCCTTCTCGAGGCCATCGAGAGTCGCCTTGTCGCACTCGGCTTGCTTCTCACAGATTGTGACCTGGATGGCCTTGAGAACCGGGGTGGGCAGCCCATGGGTCAGAATATCGGCGTCGTCAACAGGCGGCCCGTCTTCGGAGAAGACTCCCTTCAAACCGATATCCGTGATGGCCTTGGAGGATACCACATGGGTGCTGGAACGCTGGACCATGGTGACCTCGTAGCCCTTCTCGAGATAGTCTTGGGCGATGTCGTGGCCCGAGTTGCAAGAGCCCACCACGATAGCCTTCTTGCCTTGACTGTTCTCCTTGGCACCACGGAACTCGGACGAGTGGCAGAGAATATCGCCATCAAAGTTGGACAGGCCCTTCATGTTGGGCATGTTCTTCTTGCCAGAGTGACCAGTAGCTTGGATGACGTGGCGAGGGTGGAATGTTCGTGTCTCGGTAGAGCCATCTTCCTTCTTCCGGTTGACGGTCACCGTCCACGACTGTGAAGAATCGTCCCACTTGGCGTCAACGAGCGAGGTGCGTGTCCAGATGTTGAGCTCTAGAAGTGTTGCATAGGACTCAAAGAACTGCGCCAACTTATCCTTGGGGGTAAAGATGGGCCACTGAGGAGGGAACTTGAGGTATGGCATGTGGTCGTACCAGACGGGGTCGTGGAGTACCAGCTGATGATAACGCTTCCGCCAGTTGTCTCCGACACGATCGTTCTGGTCTATGGCCAAAGAATTGACGCCCAGCATCTTGAGGCGCGCTGCGGCAGTCAAGCCGGCTTGACCTGCACCAATGATCAAGACAGCAGGTTCGCTGCCATCTTCAAAGTCCGCCGCCTGGGCTCTTCGCTCGGCCCAGTTCTTGCGGCCAGGCTTTCCTCCATGCTCGACACCTCTCGGCCTCCGCTCGTTGATGGCCTCTTCGCCTCCCTTCAGCTCGTCAATGCGGGTATAAAAGGTAAAGATCTTCCACTCGCCGTTGTCCTCAACGATGTGTGCAAGACCTTGGCCAGAGCCAATGGAGGTTTCGACAAGAAAGAAGAACTTGACTCCAAGAATTTCCGCAGATCCTTCGATGGGCACCACATTTGGTGCTCTGACGGTAGAGCTTGTGTCGATACTGATCTTCTTTAGCCGAAACCCATCCTTTGAATCGGCGCATGATGTCAAGAACTCCAGGATGTTGCTGGGCCCCTGCACAGTTCTGAAGGCCCATGACAGAGCCAGATGGTCTCTCCAGTAGCCTTCCTGGGTGAACTGTCTGGAAAGAGCCGCATAGTCATTCTTTTGAAGACATGTGTTGACGGTGTCGACCAAGGCGGATGCTACATCGTGGGCAGAAGAGCTGGCGGCGAGTTTGGATGAGGGGGGGAACTTGGCGACATGAATGTTGACTGAGCCTGGCACAGTCCGCATATGAGAAGGAATGGTCTGAACGTCTATGGCAGCCATTCTGAGAGAGGAGACACGGCTGTAAGAGATGGGTATAGATGGAAACAGTGAAGAAAGCTGAGTTGATGGGGATTTTGGAAACAAGAGCAGAGTGGTGGCTTTAAGTAGCGAACTGTGTGAAACCCAGAGAGATGCAAGTCTCAGTCGGCTCGGCACGCCTTATTAGTCACCTCGTCCGCAAAGATCAGCAGAGTGAAGTCATTATGCCGTCTTCTATTGGACCGCAACTCCAGTTCCTGATTCCTTCCAACGTCTCCCCGCGATCCTCCCCCGCCTTTGCTGTGCTTATCTCCGCACTGCGGTTCCGACCGATGGCGGAGCCGATTCGGCAGCTGCAGGGCCGAACAGAATCCAAGGAACCGCTTGAGGAGTCTTGGATACTGTGAATTACTATTGCTTCGGCTTATTTCCATGAAGCAGCCACTCGAGTACGAGTATAGCCCTATTGCTGAAGGATCAAGTTGGCGCATCGGTACCGACCTGGCGCCGTTCCGTTCTCGGAAGCAATTGTACTTTCAAAACGTACAACACTGTCATATTCCAGACTCTTTGAATATTGCTAGCTAATATTCTTTGGAAGGCCGAGCTATATCTCAATTCGGCTCTGCAATGAAGTTCGAGGAACCCGGGAAGCCCGTATAATGGGGCCACTATATCCTGAATGACGGGAGGCCTCGAATCACGTTCATTCAGCCGAGCCAACCGGTGATTCTAAACCGACCTGTGAATATTGCTCTATAAGCTATGAAGCGTTTGCGAATTTCCGGTTTGGTTATGAGGTCTTTGTAATCACTCGGGTGGGATGTCAGGCAAATGAGTGTTTCCGGGTGATCTGTAAGTTTTGCTGAGAACACGGGCAACATGCCACCTTTTTTAATCCAATACACGGTCCAAATTCTCTTGAATGAGATGATAGCCAAGGGATGCTCCGGACTCCTGGACCTTGTGGAGCATTTCGCCCTGCCAGTCCCTTCATACGTTAGTTAGGTCTCCAAGCTCAGAAACAAAAGCCGCTAACTCTGGCATTCAGATCACTCACACTATACTTGGAGTTCCTTTCGAGGATCTCGAATACTTGACTGAGAAAAATGCTATTTGTAGCAAAGAAAGCGGTACGGTGCAAGAAGCAGCGGCCACCAAGCAGTCTACCCTTAACAACACCCCTGTTTGTGATTGAAGCTCGTCGACCAACGGTTTGAGGAATCATAGGATGATCTGATTGGCGGGCTGGTTTCCGAGCAGCTTGTGCCAGGCCACATCGAGAAGTCAGACGCTGCATATTGCCTTTCTGCTCCCAGTGGCAGGAAATGCTACTATGGCGAATATGATTGCTCTGGCAAGATATGACCTGTGGTTTCTCTATTCATCCGTGCGACATCTACTGGCTAGCAATTCGTAGGACGTCGTCGCACTGATGCATAATCTGGATCAGCTGGGAGAATTAAAGTCAGATCTCAAGCTCGACTCTGGATTTGTGGAGGACCTATGCCGCTATTACACCGGATCCTATCTGGCAATAAAGAAAGTGGCAAAGGAAGATACCGAGCTAGGAGGAAAGGTGAGTCTTACAAAACAGTGCCCCTGTACTTAATAAGAGTTGACAAACATCCTGGCAGGCAAAGGCATCATTACCTCGTATCAATCCGCCAATGGCGACGAAGAGATCTTGCCTGGCACAGACGTTTTCGATCTTGACCGAGACATGGGAGCTCACAATGCGCTAGGATCTGGACGTGGTCCACGCCGTTGCATTTAAAGCATTGCCCGAGCTCAAGGTGTCGATCCCGATTGGCGAAGGGCGATGCACGCATCGACGAAAGGATGTTGGCATCGTGAAACTACCCGTTGTTTGGTAGATATTGTACCTAACTTACGGCTGCTGCGGGATGGACCTAGTTTCTCTCATCAATGCCCTTGCAGTAGGGTCTGTAACGGGGCAATAAACGGGGTAGATAAATGATGACAAGGTGATGATGACAAGATTATGACTGAAGCTGCGGGCCTGGTACAAAACTGCGGGCGTCTTCGCTGAGTAGGAAGGGTTGCATGATGATGTATGATAGATTCTCTCAACTCATCCTGGTCCATGCAAGACTGGATTGTAATTAATAGCTGTGTTGCAATCTAGCCCACATGGCGTCATTCTCGGCAGTAGAAATCGGGTGTTTCATACAGTAATTACCTCATAGCTACCAATATCTGATTGCCTATGGAAAGCTTCATGCCGTGTAGCCACCTTTGTCCCGCCCCAAGTCGGGAGGTTCCATGCCCGCTTACGCAGTCAGTGTGGATGTCCGTGTGTAACTTTCGGGAAAACAAGGCAAGATTTTGCGTACGTCGGTAATCCTAGTCCACGATCAAGTATATATATACCTAGCAGGTTCTCCAAGTGTTGATGATGTGCCTCGGGTCCAGGTAGGTTTCAAGCACCTCCGGGAGCGTCACCACTCGCAACATCATTCGGCTCACCAGAATTTCGACAACTTTTACGAGATGAAGGTTCCTTCTTTCATCACCGTCGGCCTGCTTTCCGCAGCTGCTTTCGCCGCGAAGCAAGGTATTTGTTCAAATATGAAGCTTGCGACACAGCCGATAGCTAACACCGCTTCAGGTGACTTCACCTTTGAGCGACTGGATAAGAACAATGCTGTGCGTACACCGATAGCGACAGACTGAGAATTATCTAACCAAATCCAGCTTCTCCTCATTGTTGACATCCAGGAGGGTCTCTACCAATTGGTCCGGGACTTTGACCCTACGCTTTACCGCGACCAGATCCTCGCTCACGCTGCTCTCGGAGAGGTTTTCAACCTCCCTGTTATTATGACTTCCTCGGCAGAGACAGGTAAGTCCCCTCGACTACATCAGGCCGCGGGAGATGAATGCCTCCTCGGAACAATGCGCTGATCAACATTCAGGGCCCAATGGTCCTCTCGTGCGAGAGATCCTGGAGATGTACCCTGAGGCCCCTCTAATTAAGCGACAGGGCGAGGTCGACGCATGGGATAGCTCGGACTTCCGCGATGCCGTCAAGGCCGCCAACAAGTCCCAGATCATCATGGCGGGCATCACCACAGACGTCTGCACCACCTTTCTAGCTCTATCTCTCCGGCAGGAAGGCTACTCTGTCTGGGCCAACGTCGAGGCCTCGGGCACGAACTCGGCTCTGGTTCGCGATATCTCCAACGACCGCATGGCAAGGGCGGGAGTTCAGACCGTCAGCATGTTTTCCATCATGGCCGACCTGATGAGAGACTGGCGATCAAGCCCCGGTGCCAAGGAGCTTATCCCCTGGCTCGACAAGCACTACCCCGTCTGGGGCTGGCTCGCTCGAGCTCACGCTGCGGCTGTCAATAACGGCACGATTTCTCCTGGACAGGATGTCCTGGTCAAGTAACGGTTCAAAGAGATTGTCAAGAGAAGGGACGCCGCGGACTAACTTACCAGAGATATCGTTTCTGTCAGATGAGGGGCTATCTTCATACAATTCTACGACGGCTATTTTAGCCTTGTTACGTTAAATATTGTTCCCTTGGTAAAGATGCTAACGAAGTTGACGTTTACATGAGCGGCACATAATACTCAGTCCCAATTTTATCAGTTCAGATCAGCCACTATAGTGAGAAATACACGACGGTATACCGTCGCATCTTCAGTTCATTCCGAGTCTCTAAGACAGTATATTCCCAAGTAGATGACCGTCTGGCGTGGTATAGAGCAATGGCCAATATAGCGACGTCACTCCTGTCTCTGTACGCCTTGCGTCCGCTGTTGATCGGATATACATCGCATACTAAGCGAGACAGGTCTCCTACTTTATATCGCTGGCTGAACCTCGTGAGCAATGTTCTGGTATAGGTACACTAGTGTCGGGATTGATCATGAGACAAGTCGAATCCATGTTGCTTGGCAGTCCTTGCTCAGGAACCCGCGGCCGACGTATGTAACCGTCATCTGCCCTGTGTCTCGCCATTGCATAGATAGGCACGAGATGTAAGCTCGACTAGGATTGGCTGTTGGATCACCCGGCAAGTAAGATACCCCGAATCCTGAGCGGAGTCGGGTCAATCAAGAGCTCAAGCCAAGGATGGCGCCACCTCGTCTCACACGGTCACACCACTCCAGGCTTTTGGAGGGAAGATAAATAAGACCGCTTACAGTGATTTTATTAAACTAGATACACCCAGGGCATATCATTTCTCTGACTGTTACCATCAACAGCACATCTCATGCTAGCTCTCGACTCACAATCATCAACATGACATCGCCAAGCAGCCTCCCGTTGACCATGCGAGCGGCACAATGGCGCTCCATCGCGGGCGGCATCGAGAAGAACCTCCGAGTAGTCAACGACGCCAAACTGCCCAAAACAGCTCACTCACTCCCCAAAGATCACACCCTTGTCCAGGTTGCCTACGCATCTCTCAACCACCTCGACTACAAAGTCGCCGAAATGCCACTGGGGAGCACCCTATTTAGCAAGCCAGCGACCCCTGGGCTCGACTTCTCAGGCACAGTTGTGGCCTCGACTCTCAGCAGCCTCAAGCCTGGACAGCGTGTTCTGGGTAGAACGGAGCCACCAGCGTGCGGCACCTTGGCAGAATATGTGGTAGTCGGCAAGGCAGGGATTGCTCCTTTACCAGACCGCGTCGGCAGTATCCCTCTGAGAGACGCTGCCTGTGTAGGCATTTGCGGCACAACTACTGTGCAAACCCTGGTGCCATTTCTGGGACCAGGAAAGAAGGTCTTGGTCAATGGCGGTAGTGGTGGTGTCGGTGTTTTCGCCATCCAGGTTGCCAAAGCTCTGGGATGCGACCAGATCACTGTTGTCTGCTCAGGGTCCAGTGTTGAGTTATGTCGCAGCCTTGGGGCTGACAAGGTGATTGACTACAAGACCGAGGACATCATCAAGACCCTCAAGCAAAGCGGCCAGCAGTACGATCATATCCTCGACAGCGTCTTTCTCGATCCGGACCTCTACTGGCAGTGTCACCACTACTTGAAGCCTCAAGGGACATACGTGTCGGTCGGCTTGCCTCCAAAGTTCAAGACGCTGAGAACTCTGGCTGCCATTCATCTGTTACCCAGATTTCTCGGGGGTGGCCAAAGGAAGTTTACTTTTCACTCTGTTACGGGGAACCCGGACCATTTCGCCCAGCTTACCCAATGGATGGAGGAGCGAAAGGTAAAGGCGGTCATTGAGGAACAGTTTGATCTAGAAGATGTTGGTAGAGCCTATGGGAAATTGAAGACTGGCACTACCAGAGGGAAGCTCGTCGTCCGAGTGTGCGGTGAGCCCAGTGAAGAAGGGTAGGGTTTTATGCCTGAATGCAGTGCTTGTCCGCAAATAAGGCAATAAGTGTATGGCTATTACGATTGGCGGCTCTACTCGATGTGATTTACGGGGTCATACTTTAACGATAGCCTGGTGTCAGTGGTGTCCTATCTTTAGCACTTGCCATTATGCTGGGTGTAATGAGTTGATGACGGCTAGTTTATGTTTAGATTGGATTCTTGGGTTTTATCCAACACCTCGTTCGTACGGAGAACCGTTGCTTTGACATTGTGGCAGCAAATCCCTCTTTGATAGAGGAAAGGCACATGAAATAGTTCGTACTGGGTTTTGGGATATGTAATATTCTCTGTTCTCGTAAGAAACACACCGCCGAATGGTTCAGTGCATCACTGGACTTGTCGCGGCAAAATCAACTATAAAGACATTTCACATATGTCCTAGAAAAGCACAAGGTATAGAAACAGTAAAGAAGAAGAGGCTCTAGTATATTTTCGGTGGGCTACTTACATAGTCTTCAGGGCTGTTCTTGGGCCCCTCATCCTGAGCGGCAGATGATAGTGCTACAAATATCAAAGCCGACGCAGGGGGATTCGGAACCCTAGGAGATGTTCAGGGGTAAGTATAATCTAGAGAAAGAATCTAAAGCCTTTCTTTAGAGTAGATGGAGGGTAAATAACCCCCATTCAGCCCCATGCTGTTTCCGCTACCCGGGCCCCAACAAGCTTATGAATCTTCTTTCCCGGGTGCAATGCGTCGACCCAGAGCTAGATGGATTAGCAATAGGTACAAACCAGCTTATCAATGGCACAAACTCACGCATCTATCGCCTTCCTGACTCGTGCAGTTATTACTGGGTACCCCGAGCGATTCAGGTTCTATGAATGCCTTGAAGAAGATGTCTGCAACCCCCACAACAGTAGCGTTTGCGTCAGGGTTAGTCTCGAGAAAGAGCGCGAGGTTGACATGCAGAAAATGGTTCCATCGCTCTACAGCAAACAGAAGTTTCTCAAAGGTGTCACCTAACCCTTGTCTCTGATATTGGGGCACCAAGTTGATTGCTGGCTGATGGATCAGTATCTGCGGCATATGAAAAGGTTGAACAAAACTCACGGGGCAGTTCGATGATCAGAAAGTGTCGGAGGCCATGATCGTACAAGGCCTGGGTCATCTCGAATAAACGCTTGACGGTGCTTTCCACGAGTTGAACCATGCCGTCCGATTTAAAGGAAGCCCCAATATCGTTGACCCCGAACCAGATCACCACAGCCGCATTCTCGGCAGTCCAGGCAGCATGACGCGGACTGTTGCCGATACTCTCGTCAAAGAATCCGACCTGGTCCACGAAACTGGGAGCAACATTATTTGGCGGTGATATCAATTTTGAATCCACCGTAGCGCCGCCACGAGCAAAGTTGTGGCTAAGAATAAGCGTGTTGTTGAATTCTGATACCGTGTACCCGACCCAGTTGATGCCACCAGATGAAGTCGATCCCGGCCATTCTGGATTTCCAATGGGGTTTGCTGCTGATGGGCCAAGCTGAGATTCGACACCCGTCGAGTTGTGTTGGAAGCCTGTCTTGGTGTAAGAATCACCGCTAATAACTGTCAGTAATGTGCTATTCCCAGTGGCGTGTGAGGGATGCATACAATGTGATCAGAAACCGAGTGCGCGACACGTCAGCTGCGTCAGGGGTTGTTGTGCTTGAGGCATGATTGTATAACTTCGGTAACGTAGGAAACAGGGGGATCATGAGGATGAGTAATATGACAGCGACAACAGTGGCCGCAGTTACCGGGTGATACTTCATCGTTGCCAATAAGCAGTGAAGAACTACCTAGTCTAGAGAGGACTAGACACAATATTCGCGTCCAAGGGATAATGTGTGGCCTCCTTGGACTGCAACGTCTCTTACATAAGCTCAATCGGCCAATCAGACACAACATCATTCATCCACTGTACGCGCAAGCCCAGCCAGCTCCATCATAACTCAACTTTGGCCGAAGTTCGTGGGGTCTATTATGTACCCCAAACATCATTTTATGGGCCAAAATCACTAATAATGCGGGTTGCAGATCAGTCTGATCACTAGAAACAGCCGAGTTCCGATCTTTGCAAGACATGATGTATCACTTGTGATGCTTTAAATAGACTGTAGAGTTGAATACACTCTACTATACTACTGTTTTGTCTCGGCATTGGGAAAAAATAGCAGGTCAACCCCATTCTAAATGTGGTCTATCCATGTTGGTTCGTGAAACGAGTCATTGATGGCGTAAGTGGGCCACGTCAGCCACCACACTGACGATCGTGAGGGAGTCGTCATCTGTTGATTGATTAGATCCATGATGAACCAATCGATACACGTCGATCAAAGGCTTATAGATAACTCGGATGGCAAACGCGACCATCCCCAACAAGACATATAACTTCTTTCCCTTCGAGTTTCAATATAAGCTTTATACACCAAGGCCTTGCAATCGCCGTTATGATGGGTCGCAGGCGTAGCCTTCCAGGGTGGCATATATAAAGATGATGCTGCAAGAAGGTGATGTTAGGTTGTTCTATAACCAGTAGTAGTATTCTGGGTGATCAGTTTAACACAGCAGTCTAAACAAAATAACGTGAATACAATCCAAATTGGCCGCTTTCTGCACAAGCCTTCATCAGAGTACAATCGCCTCGGGATTTAGATTCGAAAACATCTCCGTCCACGTCAAGTTTTCCGTAGGCGTGCTTTTCCAAATTAACTCCAGTGCAGCTGTGGCCGAATGAACGGATGCAAAGCGAATCTCGTCGTAGATCAGAGCTGCCATGTTGCGCACTCCACGCTGTTGCTTGGGGCAGCTGGAATGGGCACCAGCGATGCAAAGCGGCAGGACGGCACAGTTCAGTATCTTGGAGGGCCGTTTGATACTGAAGATTGAGTCCAGGCAGGACTGTGTATGCTGCTGAACTAATGCGTGGTGGGCTGGTAGACCACAAATAGCCCGGTAGAGGTAGATTAGTGCTGAATGCTGAAAGATCCGAACGAGGCTAAAAGCCTGCGCAGATTCCGCATCGCCTTGCACTGTTTCAGTTGCAGCTGGGCAGGGTGAAGTCAGATCCTCCACGGCCAGGGGCGCGTATGTCGGTCTCAGAGCTGCCTCAAACGTGCGGATCCGCTCAATCGAGAACCCTTCTTGCATACTCGTAGTGTCTTCAAGATAAAAGGCCATTGTCGAGATTTGCTGGAAGACAGAGGAAAGGGAACAATGGCCCACGGTGTCTTTTCCCCACCAGACAGGCCCTCTATCCACGACTTCCCACATTGTTGATGAGAAAGAGGGCGCTTGGCCCTTGAGCATCGCTCGAGTGAGGTCTGCCGTTGCAAACTCGGACAGCAGCATGTGGAGGGGGTCTTGGCCGGTGTCTAGGACAGTCGTTATGCCCCCAAGCCGCTGCAGAATAGCCAAGACCCCGTCCCGATGACTCGAGGTAGACGCTGATGCTTGAGCGCATTCCAGGAAGCCATCATGGAAGTATAGTAGCAGCACAGCAAAAAGAAGAATCTGTAGACAACTATCATCTTTCGCCCAGCAATCGTTCACCTTGTCGCGGAGGGCAGCCAGACACTCCATGCGTTTGACGTCCAGGATACTGCGGCTATTACGCCCATCTTGTAGCCAGCGATGAGAGTCAGCCAGCACGCATGTTGCGAGGAGTACGACGCGGTGTTCCAGGGCGACAATTGTCGGCGGCGCACATGGTGTCGAAGCAGTCGTCAGAAGCGGCCAGAATCGCCCGTTGAAGTAGTCCAAGGAGCGCTTCTCGTAGACCGCCAGAGACGCAGCCAGCTGCTCGTTCGGGCTTGCCAGTTGATATATGGCAGGCACTGTCACCGCCGGCTTCGTGTTCCATCTGATCAACCGCGTGTTATAGTCGCAGGCAGCGCCAACCTTGACGCACCTCGAGCAGACAGGTTTCGTAAGATCGCACTTGATGCGTCGTTTTCTGCAGGGCCAGCAAGATCCTTCGACAACACGAACCCGATGTTTTGCCATGATCGTAGCCTTTTTGTCAACAATCGGGTTAGTTCATTTGATGCTGATCTATCAAGGGCAACAAACAAAGAGGAGCACCGATATCGGTACGTAAAAGCCGCAAAAAAGGTCTCAAGCGAGCAGCCGACGATCGAGTCGTGGCTGCAGTGGACAATGTCGAGAATATACCTTTCAATTGCCTCTTGGCATGAGGTAGAACCGTTCAAGATAGCTCAACAGCCCGCTCTTCAGCTTTGCATACGGATATGTTGTTGCTGTAGGATTACCAAGCAGGATTTACGAGGCCGCATGGAGATATTCACGTCGGCCCCACTCGGCACTAGGCAATCAACCTTCCTTATCCAGTTTAGCAACAAAACAATCACGGCACTCAGGACAAACAGATTCAAATCGCGGGGGTGGCAATGCCTGGTAAAATCAAGATTCAAGGTAGTAGTACTAAAGGGAGTTGGTTCTGAAACCATTAAGGCATTTGCATAGTCACGCATGAAACACTGACATTTATGCACGCAGCAGATACACGAAACACAAGCATAAGATGAATTGTCACTTGGTTCAATAAAGACCACCTAACAACTCAGACCGCACATCAACACGTTAGTTAAGACGGGGCAGATCTCCCTTCTTCTGGGCATCTTCCACAAGCTTGTTGTAAATCCTCAACTTGTCCTCATAGTCCTTGACGAGATCACTGCTCCTCTTACCGGGAGTAGCATCGTCACCACCGAATGCACGCACAAAGGCGTAGTAGACATCGGCCAAAGCCTTGCACACGCCCTGGGCACTGGAGGACTTGCATTGATTGTAGAGGCTGCAAGACTTTTGTGAGTACGTGGGTAAGAGCAAGAGGTAGCGACAATCTCCATAAGAGTTGTACTACAGGAAAGACAGGTTACTAACTCGGTCTTGAAGTTGTTGTCAATGCGAGACTTGGCGCTCTGGGTGAACCGAGTTTGGGCACGGTAGTTGTTGTAGCCAAAGTCGTGTCGGTTGCAGGCTGGGATGAAGGGGAACCCAAACGGATTGTCGGGCGAAGAGGTGCAGCCGTCCGAGTCCCAGTTGAGGTTTGGGGGGTTCCTCGCGTTGCGACGCGTAGTAAAGGCGGGCAGGGTAACGCTGAAGAGTAACTGATCCGTGACCGCGTTAGGGCTCTGGCGTTTGGATACTGAGGCGTCCTTGTCGCCAGCAGGCAGCGCGAGGGCCACCGGCACGAGGGAAAGAAGAAGGACTTGGAGCTTCATGGTGTTGATGACTACTGGTGGTAAGGATAGTAGATAAGGAGGTCGAAAGCTCAGGCTATGCGAGCAGACGCCTCTATTTATTGATATTGGAGGACACCAAGCTACCAGCCAGCTATGCGGAATAATGCCCTAAACAAGGAAACGCTAGACATTGGTATATTCAGTTGATCATCATCTTTACCTGCCCTATGTAGCAAGGATCATTGGCGCCCGGAGCTGAAAAGGTCACGCTCTCCGGCTCTGTCTACTGATTTGTCCCTCACCGCCAAGCCTTTCGCGCACTCGCATTTCGGCAGTTTTAGCTGTGGGGTGATGGGACTCTACTATTGCTCAGAGACATGGGTCACAAGCGCATGGCCGGATATTGGCCTTGGATTGGAAGGTTGTATTCTTGGTTGGGTCGAGCTCCGTGCGGGGATAATTGCTTGCGGTAAGTCATCCGTAGAGGTTGTTCGAAACCCCCTGTTCAAACAATAGTTTACAGACAAAACTTAAACCTATAGCATCGACCTAGCAGGAGCAGACTTGAAGCTGAGTGGTGGAACAAGTCATGGAGACTGAGAAGCCTATGAAGTGGCATCGTTGGAAAGCATGTGTTTGGAAGAAACCTCGGCTCTAGCTATTTAACCTGAACCCCGCAGACTGGTTGACTATACAACTGTTCCTCGCGCGTCCGGTTCAATTGTAATGCAGTTTAGAATGTGTGCCTGTCTTATAGTAAACCCTACAAGCCTGAGCAGACATCTCTTCCGCCTGACCATACTTTGTTCAGGCACTGACTAGATGGACTAAATAGAGAGACACGAATCACCAACGACAAATACGATATGCATGTTAATTGGGCTTAAATTTTATCAAGACGGAATAAACTGGGATTGCATATTAATTCGCAGAGTTATATTGGAGGCTGCCTCGGGTCCGTTAAGTCCAGCCAGGCAGGTTTGTATCATAGACAATGCCACTTGAACGTCCTGTAGAGCCAAGCTCCGCGCAACGGTCAAATAAACCACCAAACAGTACCTCTCTTGTCTTTGAAATCTGTTCCTTTTCTTCCAGCGTGCAGTTCGCAATCTACTGTTCCTCATTCTGCGCATAGAAGAAGTTGGCCGCTATTGCCAGTCAGCTCACAGCATCTACATTGGACACGTGAGCAACTCACCGATAGGAACAAGTCCGTGTTGATGTGACCACTCACGAGCCCCATAACCTGCTTGTTCGGAGCCCCAGCGTCTCCGCTCTTGGGGCTTGGTAAGGTGAAGCTTTTCGGTTGTGCCATTGGCCGGCACAAAGACGAGAAATACGTAGCGGTGCTTGCCGGTCTTGGGCGGCGGACCCGGAGGCACGTACTCAATCACGTCTTGGAGGCCATGGATGGGATCAACACTGGAAGATGATGTCGGTACACCTGCAGCAATCCAGTGGCAGAACTCGGAGAACTGTGGGTCATCTCGTGATGGCGCGTCGGGGTCAGTCAGGACCAGGACATGAGTGACATCGGATGCCATCTTATAACCCCGGTGCGACTTGCATTCGGGCTTCTCCAGGTAAATAGATGGAGGCGACTGGAGGTCGGCGGGTTTCAGGGTGTTGCCGAGGGAGGCAGATTGAGTATCCCACTTTGCGCCGAGTCCAAGGGCAGGCGTGAAGTCGTCGATGACAGTTGGGATGATCTCAGCATCCTCGAGCCTGGATCGATCGATCAGTCGTCGGTGCTAATATAGACAGACGGCCATTCATCACTCACTTCTGGCGGACATGGCTCAGGTCAGGGCCAAGCTTGGAGGCCACAAGTTGGGCCACGGCCAGGATAGACAATGATTTCAACATCATCGCACGGAGTATAACACGATTGGATAGATGGAAATTCAAGAAGTAGATGTGTTGAAGGGGATGAATGGCTTAAGACCGGCCGTCTTGTTGTGATTCTGTGTTGTTCTTCCCCGCACAAAACAAGTTATCAATCGAGCTAGAGAGCAGAGTGATATCATAATGTTACCTTTTAATTTGGCGTTTCACATATTGACTACCCTATACCTGTCCATCTCTTGTTGACAGCTGGACTTTACTTTATCTGCCGACCTATTTCCATCACACTACGGTCTATTCTTTTTGATACTGAACGTTGTTTTAGGTCGCAATAGTCTGTGGAATGGTCCATAAGCCACTTACTAACCACCAAAGTCCGCTGGAGTGGAGTCAACGCAATAGCTGGTCACTATTGGGGCGCTTCTGTCCTCGATGGCTGCCCACTTTTGCCCGCTTCTACGGATAGACTCGTGAGATGATGCCTCTTGGCCTAGTCCAAGTGCTGGCTGCCTTGGCTTACGGAAGTTTGTGAGGCATTTCCGGGAATAAAAGCCTCGGACATGGCAGTCAGATCCGGATATTACATTCTTTGCCCTGGTGCCGTTCAACTCCATCTCATCTATCTCAGCAACCAACTGGTTATTGAGAAAATCTGCAATGGCCAAATTCTATCCATCCAGAGCTCAAGCCTCTAAATGCAGTGGTTGGGTTTATTCTAGCATGTGCTCACTATTCTTCTTGGCTTAGAAAGACAGAAAGATCGTAGATGGGGTCGGAGGGGTAGAGGGGGGCCTCGCAGGCGGGTCCCATGACGAACCAGCTCCCCTCTAAACGTCGTTGAAGGCCACTCCGCAAATCCTTCACAGTTGCATCTTTGCATTCTACATCTTCGGAAATCACTTACTTCTAAAATACGCTGAACAACATGTCCATGTCCATTAAAGACTCGGCCCCTGCCCGAGAGGGCTTTCCTCGGCCTTTTCCGGATACTCCTACCAATGTTCTCGAGCAGCTCCGTCTCGCCGGCAAGGTAGTCGTCGTGACCGGTGCAGCCGATGGAATCGGCTTCGCGGTAGCAGAAGCAATGGCGGAAGCTGGTGCACAGGTCGCTTTGTGGTATAATTCGTATGTAACATTGCCTGTCCTGTTCTTTGTCGTCTTCGGCTGTCCAAAGGCTAACCATCTGGCTTTCAGTAACGATGTGGCGATTGAGAAGGCCAAGGACCTGGGCAAAAGCCATCAAGTCAAAACTTCCGCATACAAAGTAGACGGTAAGTCAGGCTTCGAGTAGCCCCAAAGGGCAAGCTGGCAAGCAATAAGTTAACGTCTTGAACATAGTCTCGGACTCCGAACAAGTCCAGGCTACCATCGCGAAGGTGGTTGAGGAATTCGGCAAGATTGATGTTTTCGTCGCGAATGCTGGTAAGTCCCTATATGAACTACCGGCCAAGATTACAAACTGATACTCGAAAGGCATGGCGATTTCGAAGCCTATTCTAGAACAAACCCTTGATGAGTATCGGAAGCAGATGTCGGTGAATGGTATAATCACTTCTACGCCTCTCTGACTTGAGCTTTACTGACTCTGAGGTGCAGTGGATGGTGTGGTATTCTCTGCCAAGTATGTCGGTGAGGTATTCCGTCGTCAGGGCTTTGGCAACCTCATCATCACCTCCAGCATGAGTGGCCATATTGTCAACGTGCCCACCGATCAGCCAGTCTATAACGCCAGCAAGGCTTTCGTCACTCACTTTGGAAAGTCCATTGCTCGAGAGTGGCGCGAGTTCGCCCGCGTCAACATTGTTTCGCCAGGGTTCTTTGAAACCAAGATGGGCGCGAGTCCTGACGCCATCAACGAGGCATACCGCATGTCTGCCCTCGGCAGGCAGGGCCATGTGAAGGAGATCAAGGGTCTCTATCTCTATCTTGCGAGCGATGCTTCTACCTACATGACGGGTAGTGATGTTCTCATTGACGGAGGATATGTGTTGCCATGAGAAACAGTATAGATGAAAGCTGCGAATCAACGACTAGACCAAGTTCAAACACAGAAATTCATGCCTTATGAACGGTTAAGGTGAGCCTTGTGGTAGCTACCATGATGCTGACATTAATTGAATGATGTGTGAAAGAAACAGGAATCTAGATACTAATATTAGGAATAAGTTAACAATAGCCTTCAGGTTTGAACAAAGTAGCCAGATACAGCTAGTACATGCTAAGAACCAAATACAAACTCCCGATAGTTCGATGCTATTCTGCCGACGCCTTCCTCTAAACCCCAACCCTTGATCTCACAGATAGCACGATACATCTCCTCGAGTTCACTATCCATCCTATCTCCTGCAGTATGGAGATCACTCTCAACAAGGATCCGATTTTCAGGCACCATACTTATGGCATCCTCTGTCTTGGCTCTTGCTATAGCCGAACCAAGATTGTTGGTCTTGGAAAAGGAGAAGAAAATCTTGGCGGGAATCGATGGCTTCAGGTACTGCTTGACGGCATCCGACTTGCCGCTAAACGAATGGAGGCAGATGCGTGGGGGATATGGCTTGCTGAAATCCTCATCGTTTGCAGCTTCTTCTGTGTTTTGCTTGGAGTGTTTCTGCTTGGAGCGCCGCCCCTTGACTTCATGGCCCTTCCAGCTTGCCGCCAAGACATCGTAGAGGACTCCATGGGCTTGGACCCCATGTACGTTTACGGCTCTTCCAAGTTGTGCCGCAAGATCAAGATGGGCCTGAAAAACAACCTTTTGGTGTGCCATTTGGACATGAAAGGAACTCAGCGGCCTCCTCTCCCGCCCGCCGGTGGTCCGGGATGGGTCTTGACCAGGTTTCGCGCCCCCCTGCCAATTCATAGGCAATCGAAATGCCTTGTCAAGACCTATCTCGCCAATCATAGCTATCGGATCGGCCAGCAAGCGAGTCCTCGTTTCGGCGATAAAGGTCGAGAGTGGGACTGGTGTCGGCAGGTCGTTCCAGAAGGCCGGATCTTCGGGACTGGGAGATAGAACCGCCTTGTAGTGTCTTTCCTTTGCAGCCCCAGTGTCTTCTGATGGTGCATAAGTCGGTTCAGGCTGGTTGTCATCGTACAACTCGTGTGAGAACCAGGGGTGCCTTCCATAACCCGCAATGGCGGTGGTTTCGTCTCGGGACAAGCAGTCCACGCTTTTAACTCCATGAGAGGCTACAATAGACGAGACTAGGTTTTGGTCTTGCGTTCGAGTGGCCATAATGGCTATCGCACAAGCTTTCATGCTTGCCAAGTCGGCAACTGAAAGCATGCGTTCTGCAACGTGGCTGTGAGCATCAAACACGCCGAGATGCCATGGGAATGGGTCTCCATGTGTTGGTGATGGCTCTGGAGCCACCTCTTCTTCTTGATCCGGCATGCAAATTGTGACAAGACCTTTATTGTAGGATGTGGGTTTTGGAATACATATGATCTTGAGATCAGGATTTTATTATGTCGACGATGAGTCATCTATAATCTCACTTGTGAGTCATCTAGCGCTTCTAAAAGTAGTAAATCTATAGTGCCAGATCTCTCCAATATCTCAATTTCATGGCTTCTCTGTTGGAGGATAATTTGAGCCGTGTTTCTTTCCTCGAGCGAGTAAAATGATAGAAAATCTACCTGATGGTTGGGCACACTTCCAACAGAACCACTAGCCCGAGGACAAATGGTTACCGGCAGAATGTGCTTGGAGGCTGGGGAAAGCGCTCAATGCCGAGGAAGTTGTGGTGATCGAGGAAGCCGGGCATCTCAGTATGCTTGACCAACCAGCGCAGGTTGGAGTCGAACTAGGGAGATGGCTGAGTGCTTTCTCTGCTGATGAATCTTCCTTTCGATGCATGGCGGGAAATATCCTAGTGATGAAGTCTTTGCATCGTTTCGGGGACTAGATTTAGTTTATGAGTTTTAAAGAGCCCCTTACAAGATGACTAATGGTAAAATAATTCATGTTATTTCTTAAAATGATAGGGCCTCGAGATTCAGACCAGCTCAAGTATCGCATACGTATTAGAGTCAAGGGCGGTCCACGGTCTCCCTCTTACAAGTCCAAAAAGCCTAGTATATAAACCTATATAGTATCTTGTGGAAACAAATTCTTGCTACTATTACTAAAGAGCAAAGTCCATAGATTCCCAGTTTACACTAAACAAGTCGTCCCCGGACTCCTGCGTCCCAGCCAGAAAGTTCTCGAACCAACTAATTTCCGTCAAAGGAGACGAGAATAGAGTCAGGCCCGGAAAGTCCCACTCAAAGACGAACTGTTCCGGAACAAACGACTCCAAGTCTGTCTCTTGTCTATCGTGTGGCCTCCATGTGGCTTCTTGGTTCAAGGACCAACCGTGGGTGTGTCGGGAAGCGTTATGGCAGTCATACTGACATGGATTTAGCTCTTGCCTGTATTTCTGGATGCTGACCTTGAGAAGTTGAAGGTATAGTGCATTAGTACTTGACCGAGCACTCTTCTTTGGTTCGCCAGCTGCCTTGTCCAACTCGTCCAGCAGAAACGTGCTTTTCTCAATCAGTTCTTGGCTAAAGTCTCGCGATCGTTTTTGGTCCTCGTCGGGAAGTAAAATTGATAGCTTGAGGAGCAGTAAGCAGCAGAAGGTGTTTTTGGCCCAAACAAAGTCCATGGCATAACGCAGGCTGTCCAGATAAGCACGTGGCTCTTGGACAATGGTATCCAGGTGCTGTTTTAGTGAGTCCTTGGCCATGAGCAGAATTGACCTTTGAGTCAGCGACATGGCATCGACGTTTTCGACACCCGAAGCCCGCACCGCACGGCAAAGGGCCATGCTGTCTGCCCAGCACCTCTGTATAGACAGATTGGAGACAAACCAGGGCATTTCTTGGTGATGCTTTTCCGAGATCCGTTTCCAGTCATTGAACCATATATCAATGTCGATCTTGGCGTCCCTGACAAGGTCCATAAGCTCTTGATCATCGACATTGCTGAGTTGGTACAAGGATGCGTATATCTTTGCTCGGAGGACATTGAGCTCCACTTGAGCAAATAGGTAATGATCCATCTTGGTAGAGAAGGCGCTCTGAAGGAGAATCCTGCACCTACGCGCGGCACCTCGAAATCTAAAGGTCGGCAGTCCGCCAGCGTCAACGTGTAAGATATGGCCCATCACCAAAAGATGCAGCCAGGTCCGGGCTTTGCGCATTAGCATGGCGTCATCCCCAGAGCTGTCGTTATGTTGGTCGCTTTGCTGGCCCGCCCTTGAGATGAACCGCCCACTCAGCGTGTCATAGGCTTCAGGAAACTCGAGGCCCAGTGCTATCCGGGTGGCGATGGATATGAGGAGTGACCGTTCGGGAGCATAGCAGGCTCGGACAAGCAAGGCTTGCACAGCTTCTAGGCTTCCCTTGTCTGGGTTGGCGATGACAGCGTTAAGCATGCGCTGGTTGTGAAAGCTCAGCACACGCCAATGCTGTGAGTCTGTTCCGTGAAGTACCCGGCATCCCACGGAACAGATCGTGGTGAATAGCAAGCCGCTCCTACTTCGAACTCCTTGCACATGGTCATAACGTGGATCAAATATAGGCACATAGCGGTCGCAGCCGAAAAAGAAGGCGTTAAAGTACATCTCCAGTTCTTCAGTTGCGAGTCCGCTTATATTGCAGAGATCAGGAGCGGTCGGAGTTTCAGTCTCAAAGCATGACCACTTCCTTTTCACGCCTCTTTCGAGTATGCTGGGTATGGATGCAGACCCCGGAGAGCCGACACTGGATGATGCCCTCAGTATGGGGGAAATGCCAGGTGCACTCGGGCCGACGCCTTTAGCCGGATGGACAGGACTCTCGTTCTCCAATAGAGGACAAGTAAGCTGTATTCCATCGGTCGCCGCCGAGTCCAGGTCTCTCGAGACAGAAGGCGTCTGCATTGGCAGACGCGTCTTGAGAGCCTCGATCTCTTTCTCAAGGGCTTCGATCTTACTGCACGAACCAAGCATATTAGCCATGTTCTTGAATGCGTGGCCTTGTTTGGCGTTACATTTCGTTAGCGTCCTTGGGTCTTTGGACAAAGTTGCATAGTTTTTGAAGTTGCCGGCATCTTGAACGCGCGAGTCAGTTATGATACGTTCTGTGACACTGGGCAAGACTCATTCACACACACCTCGAACATGGTCGCAATCCATCGCATTTGACCTGCCATCCCCGTCAGTATCACTTCCTGAGTAGAACCAT
This sequence comes from Fusarium zealandicum, assembly GCA_013266195.1. Lineage (NCBI taxonomy): Eukaryota > Fungi > Ascomycota > Sordariomycetes > Hypocreales > Nectriaceae > Fusarium > Fusarium zealandicum. Next base: position 50,671 of record JABEYC010000359.1, read on the forward strand.
GCTGTTGCTAACCTTACTTTGGCGACACGAGCCACACGCCTTCTATCACGGGGGTACTTCATCAGCCAAGTTGATCAAAAATGGGTCTTCAGGCTTGTTGAAGTTAGGCCGCGGGCACATAAATACCGGTATCCTCTTCTTACGAGCTCGTGTTGGTGAAGTTTCTTCCACAGAGACTCCCTCCGTCGCCTCTTCCATTCCGTCTGGCTCATTCATTCCGGCCGATGGTACTTTGTGTGGGATACGGTTCCTTTTCCGTGCACCGATTCTCACTGCCGAGCTTCAACACGAGCAAGCCGGGTTGCTCCTTGGGCTCATGTGTGGGGGCTGGAACGATGATAACCCTGACAGTAATCGGCTACTCGCTTATCCGTGGGCAAACCCCGCTCTATCAACACCTATCTAGACTAGTTTCTTAGTGGAACTTGTTGCGTGAGCGGTCCACATTAACCTTTCTCTTCGTATTCTCTCGCTGGAAACAAACTCTGAGACTGGCACCGCATAGCTCATCACTGAAGAGAATGTCCCAGATAACCATTCTCGACGTAAGTGCAGAATGAAGACAGAAACCCTAAGCTGAGGGGAAAATGACTTGCATAGGCGCGGCCGTGACTAGTACAGCTTGTAGACTTACCTCAGCTAGTCCACATTCACACGCCTGAGTCGCGAAAGATGAGTTGGGGGACGGCAGTAACTAATCACGTCAGACGAGACAGCCCTCACGCGCCTATAAAGTAGTAGGGCATCGAATTGTGTTGATAGAACAACCAAGCCTGCCTCCAAAACATGGCCAGACATATGAGCAACAACACAGGCTGACAACAGCTCAAAGCTTAGTAAAGGTAGACAACATTTTCGCTCTTCAATTCCGTCAAACTCTCTCTCCCACTTGATCGCCGGCTTGGATAATGATGTCACTTTTCATCTCCTTGTTATCCATCATGCGGAGATCGATGAGGCGCTTAGGCTTGCCAAGAGAAACGCGACAACAGGCATGCCTCTTGTTCAATACCTTGACTAGTGTCATTCCAAGCGCAAAAAGCACGGCCAGAAGAACAAACAGGGTTAGATTCGCCGCCAAGCCTTGAGTATATCGAGGGCTTTCTTCTAGACGGAACAAGAGTGGGCCCGCGATGTTTCTAGCGTTGAAGCTGATGAAGACCATGGTCCTTGTAACTTTACGCTTCGTGTACATAGTAATGCCTGTGTTCTGACGCGATCCAAAGCATATGAACAGAGTTATGCTCGAATCGACAGCCTCACTTAGTTGGCCGTTTACTCTGTATGGCCCCGAAGCATGCAGATAGATAGATGTAGAGATAGAATACCTGTCTTGAGTTGTCGGATCTGAACAGCCCAACGCCAGAGTAAAGAGATTGCCTTTTGCTTTCGTGAGTAACCAAACAAGAGGAGGGTGCGGTGGCTCGGGTCGATAGCCAGGAGAATAGAACAGCCTGCCATGGGGCCGCAGAAATCTTTACTCAGCGCAATATCGAAGATATATTCTTCTCCGTCTTTCGTAGGTGATCCCGAATCGTCGATGCTACCTCGGAAATAGGGGGGAAAGCCCGAATGGCTAAGAGCTCCGAGGCTTAGACTTACAGACGGGCGTCAAACTGATTAATCAGTCAAGGAGCTGCAAATCTTATACCTATGAAGTAAAGAGTAAAGACGACGTAGGATTAGCTATATTAGTTCCGGGTGCTCCGAATGTATCTTTACATGACATAGTCCTTCGCATCCTATAAGCAGGAGAAATCTAGCTAAAGAGTACCACTCGTAGCTATAGTCTTAGATAGATGTGAGAAGTATTTTACACCTGCTACTGTATGAGCGAGGCAGGGATATCAGCTACCCCACAAGCTATTCCGCTACTTGGCATAATTACGGTAAAGGTCAGTTTAGACTTCAGAGCTATAGAGAGATACGGTATAGCGTCCCCTGGAGTTCGATGTTATCGGTGAGCTTTTCTAGTTATGAAATCAGACGTATAGGCTCTGAGTCTGCTGTATACGACACTTTCTATTAAGCTATGCGCATTGTTAGTTAAATAAAGCATGTAAAGTGAGATTGAATAAAGCTGGTTTCTTGGCACTATCTATGCTGCTTATAAAGGAGCTGTGTAGCCAAGGTCAGACTACTCTTAACGCATGAAAAGAATTTTATCCAGGTAAGCTTCTGTCAAGTGGAGAGCAAGTGGAGTAACAGAAATCTACTACGTAGTAGAATATTAGCCAGGGGGAATTAAGTTCATGGTTTGTACGTCCATGTGGTGTTATAGTTCGGCTAATCCGAGCGCATAAGATAATGCTTAGTCTAATACTCCGTAGCTGAAATGACATTTGACTTCAGACGAAAAGGCCATTCTCAGCTCATGCACCCAGCCTGTCTTGTTTCACAACAGGCAGTGGTGAGTCTACTGCCTAGCTGAAACGTGCTATATCGGGACGGTCGTGGGGCTGCTAGAGACGGACTTTGGGACTCTCCTCGTATACCTCGAGCTGGGGTCATATCATTATCCACATGTCGGCTTTCGGCATAGATGCTTACAACGGCAGTTGTAGAACAGATAATCGGTGTAGGAGAGATTATTTAGCGAGGACTTGGAGCTATAAGTATCAGCCAGGTATCGGTCTTTCAATACCTTCTCCAGCAGCCTCACTTTACATTCAAAACCTTCAGCAACCCAAAACCTTCAGCAACTCAAAACCTTGAAGCCTCAGCTTCAACACCATTCAAAATGCAAATCGCCATCGTTCTCACTTCCTTTGTGGCTGTCTTCGCAGGCGTCGCAAGCGCCCAGGCCGCCCAGGGCGTCCGGCAATACATCACATACGGGGCAATGAGACAAAACACCGCTTTGTGTTCTAAGCGAGGCACCTCGTACCAAAACTGCTACGCGGGTCAAGGAGGTCCAGCCAACGTGTGGAACCGAGGCTGTTCCAGAATTACGCGCTGCGCCAGACAGGTTCAGGCCGGTGAACAGACCCTTCCTGACAGTGAGTTATTCTAATGCTTATCGACAACTTGACGTTAACGTTTATTAGCCCGCCCTGATGTCGAGCCTGAGGCTTAGGAGAGAAGATTATCGACAATTATATTAGGGATGCATTATACATTACAAGGAGTAAAATTCTACTTGACAAGAACAGGGATTATAACTATGTATGTAGATTATGTTCAAGTTCTATAGACGTTAGAGCGGCACTTTAAGTGTAGTCTAGAAATGCCAGGTATACAAGATATTGTCTCAGTGGTCGCTGTCTTATTATAGTACCCTGTTTTCCGCCCTGTTAAATTATCAGTAGTTCCTATAATCGCTACTAATTCCATTAAAGAGGTAAACCAACAGATGCTGCCCCTCGTTGAGAGAACTCAATGTGACTCTTACTGTGTTACTATTTCTATGTTGTTTCTTTATTAAGCGCACGCAGGAGGTTGTGAAGGTCAGGGAGAAACGAAGTGGATTACTCAGCGAAGCTAGCGTGAGCTTGTTGGCTGTAGATTCCTAAGCGGAGCTAGCGTAAGCTTGTTCAATAGGATTTAATTGGATATAGCTTTAGCACCGCTACTACAATCACTAGCTATAGAAGTAAATATAATACAGGGATTAGCTTAAATTAATTCTACCTCTATGTACGGAGTACCGCCTACCCATTTAGTCCTAAAACAGCCCTCTATAGCACATTTACACTTATTACTTTCTCCTTATATCATATAATAATCCTATCTACCCCCTTATATTAATTCGACTTTAATCCGCCCCGCGTACGCGCCTCCCTTTGAGCTTCCCGGCGTAGCCAGCATAGTCAACAACTTACTAGTATTATACCATCAGTCCATGGTCACGTGATGGCAGCCTGGAAAGTGCGGCGAGTCCTCGGCTTAGCCGAGGCATTAGTTAACCCTTGGATAGGCTAGACTACATTAGGAACCCAGAGTAACCAGTTCTCTCCGAGCGTTCCGCGATCTTCACTTACATACGAGGTTACATGATCTATGTTTCCGCCTCGAGTATCTATCCTAGCTACTAATGGCTTTGTTAAGTCCGTAGCTATATAAAGCAAATCGAACGTCGATCTTGTTTAGTCGTCTATATAGCACCTATTAGGCGTGTTTAAATAAAACCCCACTACTTGTCCTACACTCACTATCCTTTCACAGCCTAACTAATGAACCCCTTTTCACTGGTTCTAGTCGCTTAAAAGCCTCCGGCTCAGGTAGGTCAGTCTGGTTCCATCGTTCGATGCCATACCTCAGCCAGTGTGCATAGGTTCCTTCCACGTTATCGCTGCCCGGGTTCTTCTTCCATAGACTGCCTAATGTTTCACCAAGGATCTGTATGATTAGGCCGTGGGCCAGCTTGAATCCGAAACTCCTCGTCAAGCAGTCTTCCACAATCTCCCTGGCAGCCTTCTGGCTAGGAGATTCTTCCTGGCCCAGATCCGGGACCCTTTGACTCATGAGTTCGAATGCTCTTGCACCGTCCCAGTTCGTATGTTCATTAATCAGCTGGCTGCCAACCATGAAATCTGGGGCAAAGATCCTTTCTGTCGTATAGGCAGGCCCGTCCCATTGTCTCTCTTCGTCAACCGTACTCATCACCATCGTTATCGCTTGTCCTTGAATAATGTAGTCGGTTAACTTGGCATCCCAGTTCATGTTGTCCTCCGTGGTAAAGGCTTGCCCCTGCGTCGGTATTCCCTCTAGTAGTGGATGGCTGTGCAGTCCATCCGTGTTCGTCCTCCCCTCCCAGAGCTTAAGTAGGCAATCATGGCAGGCTTGCCACATCGAATTGCCAGGTAGTCCAGCAATGAAATAGTTCACCAAATGATAGCTGCATGGGCCGCCAGCATTGTAAGAAAGTACTTCATAGGGGCTATCAGCGTTGTTGATGGTCTCATTCCACAGCCTGTCAAGGTCGCCAATTTGCATGAAGCCAACATCCGTGTACACACCACCGTACTTCAAGAGCAAAGGGAATCTGACCAGATCAGAGTAATGCTGCTTCGCGAACTCCCCGTTCAGTTTACCTTCGTTGAAAGCCTGAGGGACAACTCTCGAGTCCGTTATATCTATCCACTTCCCGATATAACTCGGAGAGTGTGGTTCGAGATCCATAACACGCACCGTCCAGCCTCCTTTAGAGAAGCGGCGATGCCACGCACGAATATTGCGCTGGGCGTAAGGATGTACTTTGTCGTATCCTGAATCCCAGAAGAACCAAATGTTTTTAGTCGAGGTGACCGATTTCGGAGTCTTGATAATGGTGTCGAGTTCCGTATCCGTTCGTAGATCCAACTGGTCATGAGGAATGGCGTAAAGGCCTTTGGGTATCGGGTAAGGTGACGTGTCCGCCAAAGAATTTTGCGATGTGATATTCATGGTCTTGAATAGGGTAATGGGGTTGCGATAGTTGATAAGTCGGTGAAGAAGAGTGAAACAGAGATAAAAGGAGGTTCTTAATAGACTGAGCAGTTGGCTATACGTAAGATTGCGATATACGATGAGAAATAAGGGTTCTTATAAACGTTTTTTGCTGATAACAGGATTGAATATCTATCAAAGCCTGCCGTTCCTCATTCACTAAAGTAACACCTTCGATGACGTCGTGTACCTCCGTTAGGAGATGAGAGCAGATGAGTCATTTCGAGTCGAACCCCGCACATAGCTGGAAAAATGAGCTAGTCCCAACCGCACCGCGTGAGCCTCATTTATAAAGGAACTGCCAAGGCATGATTGTAAAGAACAACGCAGAGGTATATAATGTTAAAAGAATAGTGATATTGTTCAATGTTAATATACTGATATGTTAATATCTATGTTAATAACCTTTAGCTACGGTGTGAAAGTCTGAAAAGAACAGTAAATTAAGCAATATTCTCACATTCTTGTTATCTTGGGCCATACTCTGTCCCACTGTCTTTAAATTTTATATAATACCCTCTCATAACCACCGATAATGAATGCATAGAATCTGCATTACTATCGAGGCAGAAGTACCTCGTGGCGCCTGGGGCAGCGGAAGACTCTTTGTCTAGCCGAGTTTTATGTAATATGAAAGGTAGCATCGGGAATGGTAGTGCCAGGACATCGGCATTCTCTCCGAAATAAAAAGCCGAGCGTTAACGTGTGATATCTTTATAAAATCCGAATGTATCGCTGTACAGTTGGAGATGCAGCTCAGATCTTTAGGCAAAATAGCCTTGCCATATTCAATCTCAGCTTGACTGTTGGAGAATTAGAGCTTCCTCTTGAGTGTGACCTCATACCGATTAGAATTAATACCGTAGAGTGGCGTCAAGTACAAGACTTAGCATCTCGGCAGTTCACTCCTCTGCTTTCTCCGACATCTCGCCCCCTCCTCTACGTACCTTGTTTTCTTCCCCTCGATTTACCTCCCCTCGTTTTTCATTCTTACGGGATTTTAACGAAATCAAGATGCGAGCTGCAAGCCTCCTTATCATATCTCTCACAACGGTAATTCTTGGAGCTGCTTCGGGTAGTACTAAGTGCAAATGTTTCCCTGGAGAGAAGTGCTGGCCCTCTGAAAGCGAGTGGAAGAGTCTCAATTCATCTGTCAACGGCAGACTCATCAAGACCGTGCCTCTGGGATCACCGTGCCACGACCCTACCTATGATGAGAAACAATGCCAGTACCTGCAGAGCCAATGGCAATTGACAGAGATCCAGTAAGCTGCGTGCTCTATCTCTATATGATTGATCAAACAAGTCAGAAGGCGAGCGCCGGTCCAGTTCAGGCGCTCCCAGAAGAATCTAAAGCCTTGCCCGGTTCAACTCTAACATGGCTATAGTACCAACTCCTCCTCTTCCACCATGGCACCATGGTTCGCCAATCAATCCTGTGACCCCTTTCAGCCTCGATTCCGCCCTTGCGAAATCGGCAACTATGTTCGCTATACCGTCGACGTCCTTGATACCGCCGACGTCGTCAATGCTATTGATTTTGCTCGCACCCACGATATCCGATTTGTAATTCGCAACACAGGGCACGACTACAACGGTCGCTCCACGGGCGCCGGTGCCCTGTCCATCTGGACTCATCGGCTCAAGAAGATCAATTTTGTAGATTACGACGCGAACTGCTACAGAGGCAAAGCAGTCACACTGGGTGCCGGCGTTCAAGGATTCGACGCCATGCGCGCTGGCCACGAAGCAGGCTATGTCATTCTCGGAGGAGAGTGTCCAACGGTTGGTATCACAGGTGGATATACCCAGGGGGGTGGGCACTCTGCCCTCAGCTCGAGCTTTGGACTCTCTGCACAAAACACACTCGAGTTTCAGGTTGTTACCGCCGACTCTGAAGTTATCACTGCTTCGCGTGAGCAAAACCCGGATCTTTTCTGGGCTCTCAATGGCGGAGGAGGCGGTACTTGGGGCGTGATCCTCTCAATGACCGTCAAGGTCTTCCCCGATGCAAAGATAGGTGGCGCCACGCTCGCTTTTCTTTCTTCCAGCAACGAGCAATCCTCATTCTACGAGGGAATCGAGTCGTTCCACTCCAAGCTTTCTGCTATGGTCGACGCCGGGGCCATGGTCGTCTATTATTTCACCAATACGTTCTTCCAAGTTGCTCCCTTGACAGCTTACAACAAAAGTAAGGTGGAGGTTCAAGATATGCTCAAACCATTGGTCGAGTCTCTGAAGGACTTAGGGATCAACTACACCATAAGCTACAACCAAGCCGAATCCTACTATGAACACTACGAAAAATACTTTGGGCCCCTACCAATCGGCAACATTCAAGTCGGTATTGCCCAGTACGGCGGCCGCTTGATCCCTCGTGAGACGATCGTCGAAAACAACGCTGGCTTCATGAAAACCGCCAGAAGCATTGTGGAACAAGGTGTCACCTGGATCGGTGTAGGCACTAACGTCGCTCCTTTCAGCAGCCCAAAAACCCAATCGCTACTTCCTGCCTGGGATAGAGCTCTCGTTCACGCCACATTGACGACACCCTGGAATTTTACTGCTCCCTGGTCTGACATGCTTGACCTTCAAAACCTCATGACATACAAGATTATGCCTGAGATCGAGGCTATTACACCCGGAAGCGGTGCCTACATAAATGAGGCAGACTTCCGCCAGCCCAACTTCCAGCAAACCTTCTTTGGTAGTAACTATGAGACGCTGCTCACCGTTAAGCAGAAGTGGGATAGGAGAGGGTTCTTTTACGCCCTCAACTCTGTCGGCAGTGAAGAGTGGTCGGTTGTATCTAACGGCCAACTGTGTAAGACGAAAAGGGACGAGGATTTATAGGCATAAAGATACAAGGCTCTCTCTTGTGCTCTCTGCACTTAATAGGGCCCTATCTCTTTCGTTCTATCACTATATACGAGATCTTTCTTTTTACCAAGGGAGAAACCTTAACCTGGCACCTTGATATTGTACCAGACTTGAAGTCATCCTGAGGTCTTGTTAACTTGATCCGGTTATCTTCCATAATTGCTTTAAAGAAGGCGTGGCATTTTGATAAAAGACGTATTAATTAACAAGGAACAGACTTAGAAGTGGTGATGCTTAGTATTGATGTTTTTATCTCCTCGGCTGCTTTTGCGGAAGGATCAAGAGTTAAACAGAGTTGTTCATATATGCTCCGACGTTAATGTCGGAGTAGTTTATCGAGGAACTATCTAGTTCCGGGCTCATATCAGGCAGCCGCCTATCCAGGAGCGCGTTCCACGCGAAAGTCTTTAGTGATGGAGGCACGACAACCTGTCCCCCAGTACAGCCCTGTGCCATGCTAGAGCTAATCTTTTGACGCTATATATCGTGAGGCGGTGATCTATTGGTTTCATGTCTTGACTATTTTTCAGCTCGAAGAAGAGGATATCCAATTAGCTTTGTTATCCCGATATCTCTACAGTTGTTCGCACAATTAGAACTCTAGACAATCTAGATGTCAGGAATAGCTCGATGTGGCGCTTATTAGCAGCGGCCAAGACCTTAGGGCTGATATTGTCACATAACTCTAATAAATAGGAATAATTGCTCAGCGAAACTTGATAGCTGAGGAATCCTTGCAGGCGGTCACGCAGATGAGCGCAAGATATTATTATGACCGCGTCGAGTGGCGGTGCACTGCCGTGGATAGATTTATTATATAAACGTACATCATGTACGTGCAATCCCGAGGCCCTTGAGTCTCTTTACCTTTTATCTTGCCCTGCTACTTACTCCTGTACATGCCTATGTATATATCACTTTGACTTTTCGTTAGTTGGAAATATCATCTTTGCCCTTTTCAATCACAACACCGACTGACTCCTTTCGCAGTCTCACTGGCCCTCAGCTTTGTCTACACAGTCATCCAAGCCTCCAACCCCGTCTTTGGCGCCTAAATGATATCCCAGTGGGACGCCTGTCTTGACGAGACGTACCAAAGCTGCTCGGGCGACTATAAAGATGCCATAGCGGCCGGTGGCATCGGAGTCGGACAGCGCCTCCGAATCAGACACTGAGTGAGTTGTCTAGGGCCGAGGAAGGATGAAGAAGATACTGAGCTCATAATAATAACATTAACAGAACTAGTAAGAAGACAATAAAAAGAACTGAGCCAATTTCTAATGAGACAGGTGAGACAGGTGAGACCAGACAGTCAGAACCAGGCGCTATGCCTGTGCTCGTTCCAGTATTGGCGGCAACAGGTAGTTTAGGTAACTACTCAGCCTATTAATACATGGAGGAAATCGAGGTAGTATCTTATTTTAGGTACCCTTAGGGAGTGGAAATATATGGGTATTAAAGCTAGATAATAGAGATACTATCGAGTTGTAATACCGGATGAGTATACACCTATGCTCCTGACCCATAATATAAGAGAAACACAATCTTATGGTGTATACCACACCTGGCACATCCAGGGCCCTGGTCACATGCGTGCTTTGCCGCTGCATTCTAGACCACACCCCCATCTACTCATCGTCCTGCACATCGATAACGACCTCGGTCCACTTGCGGGCCGAGACCTTACGTTTGAACAAGATGTCGATTTCACGGTAGGATCGACCCTTCATCTCCGGCACGAAGAAGTATGCCAAGACGACGCAGATAAAGCCAGTGGCACCCCAGACGTAGCCGCACTTGCCACCAAGGTTTCCCTCCTATGATTTATTAGCAATAGCCCTGTCAAGCTATCCGAGAAAGATTCATACCTCAGCGTTAAGCATATAACTTGCTAGGAAGATGCAAGGAATGTTGACCAAGTAGTAACAGCCTCGTCCGATTCCAGTCGTCAGAGGCCTGAGACGGATGGCGGATGTCTCTCCAATAATGACCCACGAAGCGGGCGCAGGTCCCAGGGTGAACAAGACAGAGACGATGAGACCCAGGGACGCCTGTGCGAGAGAGGCCGCGTTGGAGGCGCCAACAGAGCCTGCGACACCGAGGGCAACCAAGAAGACCACATTGATGGCCGAGCCCCAGACGTAGATAGTACGTCGGCCAATGTATGTCGTGAGGATCCAGGAGAGCATGACCATGACGGTTTGCAGGGCTGAGGTGATGAGACCTAGGGCAAAGGCCGTGTCGGTTTTCATTCCAGCCTCTGTGATTGAGTCAGTCCGACCATTCACCAATATAACGGGGCTGATAACTCACGTTCGAAAAAGTACACGGCCTGGTTGGCGATGAGGTTACCCGTGAGGTTCTGGGCCGCGTAGACACCACAGACAATGAGAGTACGATAACGGTCAGTGCCCTTCCACAACTCCAAGAAGCTGGGCTCCTTTTCAGACTTCTCGAGGTCGATGGTACGCTGCATCATGGCAATTGACTCGGTAAGGTTCTGGTTCACCGACTTGCGTCCCAGGCGCTCCACCGAGCGTTTGGCCTGCTCGAGACGGCCCTTTCGAACCAGCCACCAGGGCGACTCGGGAGCCAGGAAAATGAGAATAGCGAGCGGGGTGGGGAACATCCATTGAAGTGCAATAGGAATCCTAGTTTCTTGCCGTTAACAGAAGAGTTGCTTGTCATGGGGAAGCAACACGTACCTGTAGGCGCTTGCGTCGTCCCTTGTGTTGTAATGGTATGTGACGGCACCCACGATGATGGCCCCGATGGCCCAGAACATCTGCAGCATCTGGGTGGCGGGAGCTCTCAGCTTCATGGGCACAATCTCACTGCAGTATGCTGGTGCGTTGGCAATGAAGATGCCCCACGGGACGCCCTCGAGAAGCTGGGACAGCAGCATGATTGGGAGGGAATTGGCAAAGTAAAACACAAAGATAAAGCCGTTGAGGGCCATGAGACCAGAGATGGTTGCCCAGCGGTATCCGATCCAGCTGGTGAGGGGGCCAGCGAGGCACACGCCGATAATCGCACCAAGCGGGCCACCGACCTGAAGCGCAGACTGCCACTTGCCCTCGATAATAAACTTGTCTTTCTCGGGGCTGTATATGCCATATTCGTTGGCGAACGCAGGTAGGGCGATGAAGTTACCCATGAGGAAGACACAGTAGGACTCCATGATCTAAAGATGGTGTTGGCCATGATTCCTTTCTGACAAGCCCAAAGTGGAGGGGGGGCCAGCAACTTACGATAGTGCAGGACATGATAAAGGCCCAAAGCGAAGCCATAGGGTACGCCCGTGCGGCCTCTGGCACTCCCATGTTATGCTCCGTGTTCTCGGCATCGATCGCATCGGCCCTGGAATCGGACATCTTCTTGTCCTCGATATCATAGCCATGTTCGACTCCGGTGCTGTGCGGCTTCACCTCTGGAACGCCGCCAGGTGATTTCGAATCGATGGTGTCGCTCATCTTGGCGGGGTTTTGCCGGAATGGGCAGTGTGTGAGGAGGGGAGGAAAGAAGGTAGCAACGAGCAATTCCAAGCAAGAGTGCCAGGCGCACCCATATATACATACGATGGACTATTGCGCCCTGGCGACTGTCTCGGGCCAACTGGTGCGATGCACCGACAGGGAGCCGGCCACACCTTGTGGCAATGCTGGCTTGTCGCCGATACCTCTTGCTAGGGCCATGACCACAAGCAGCATCAGGCATCTGGGGCTCTGGGGATTTAGGCGTCTGGGGCTCTGATTACCCGCAGTTAGACGCACCTATTGCAGCGACAGGCAGGGTTGCAGCCTACCCGCCTGCTGTTCAGGGCCTAGACGCTAAAGTACAGGCTACAAAGAATCCTGGCAACCCCGCAGCCCAACCCCGGAGCTACCCCAGGATAAGACACCCCGACGGCGCCCTGCATACAGAGGTTGCATCCTAGTCGGCCCTAATTTCCCCGGCTCTTCCCCAACTTGTCGCCTGTCGCGGCGCTGACAGCACCGTATTCGCGCGTTTATGCACCCAGAGGTCGGGGCACAGGGGTATCGCTTTCCTCCAATGATATATGCGGGAGTCGGGCCATTTGAAACCGAGCTGACATGTCGTGGCAGACACACACGAGACAGCCGACATCCAAGGTTATTACCTAGGTGAGGGGACGCCTGCTGCTTTTCTACAGCGACTAGCCAAGGTTTGGCTACCTATGCATTTGTTACCTATTGGCTGGGTTAGTGTGTCCTCGGACAAGGTCAGGCAGTGGCGCGCTTGAAAATGTCTTGATGCTTCTGTCTGTGATCCCCTCACACGAGTCTACACGACCACATCTCACGTGCAGCCGCAAGGGGCCGGCGCCGTTACAACATTATCGCCGGCTGCAGGGCCGATAGATCGGGCGGCGCTCCCGTCGTTCAGGCACGTCTAGCAGGGGGTAATAGCGGCACGGGACTGATTCCTCGGACTAATCCCCCGGACTAATTCCTTCGCCTATACGGTCTAATTCCTCGGGCTTATTCCTTCGCTACATGGACCATCACATCCTTGTCCGCTATACTGTATTAATCTCTCCTTGCATCTCCAGTGGGTTCAAGGGTGATGTAACTTGGCTAGGTTCTCTACCAAGTGTGCTCTGCAAACGGTAGGTCAAGTCAACGACCCTTTCCCTTGTTAGACAGCTTTGTTGAAATCGCGCTGTGATGTTAGAGTAGCGAAAAGAAGCTGTGTTGTTTATAATTATAAAAGTAACTCGCGCTTTAACAGAGCCAAAGACACCACTAATAATATTTGTCCCCAAAGTTAGTGCCCACCCCGCTGTCAATTTCAGTTCCTCGCCTCTCAAGGTGTGTATATAACAAGCGGTTCCTTATCTCCGGGCCTACACCTTCTTCCACCCGTGACTCGGCTATTGTGTTCGAGGTAGACCAAGATCTGGACGACAGCAAACAGGACTCCCACAGACACCATAATGATCATTATCTGGAGTCCATTCTGATAACTAGGATCCTGTCAGTTTTACTAAATTTGAAAACGTTTCTTGAACTACACTTACAGCGGTGCATCGTCAGCCTGAAAATACTGCGTGCCAATCATCATTCCAACGGTGGCGGACATTACCAAGATCCTGGATATACTGTCAGCTAGAGGAGTTAGTTAACAATCACGGATAAACTTATGCAGAGATAACATAACTGTGCTGCGATGACACTGCCTCCACGATTATTGGTCCGGTCACTTAGGTAACCAAGCAAAAAGACAACAGGAAGCGCAAGTGCAGCCCCCACAGAGGCTAGAGCATTAGCAGAAACTCGGTCAAAGCCCATAGACCTATAGTTATGTGTCAGTCAGATATCCGGGAAATAACATCAATTGTGGCGGTGGGGGAAACTTGATGGGTATACTGACATGATGATGGAAGGAGAATAAGTTGACAACGGCGAGAAAGTTGAAAAAACCACCAAAGTAGACACGTAGTGTGGCCAACGGCGATAGTGACACACGGTCCTCCAAACAGTTTTCCACCTGATTGCCATCTTCTGGGAATCCGTATTATTGGTGCTCTTGAACCTTTCTTGTAACACTTCTTGTTCCGCCGCAGAAAAGCGAACGAGCGACGGCCGTGAAAGAGGCCGAATACTACTCGGGCTTTCTGGGAGGAATATAAAAAGTAAGAAAGCGACAAGAATCGTGAGCAATCCTTCCACTATTGAATAGGTTAGCACACCTGACAGAGATCTGCCCCGAGAGAGAAACACATACATAGGAAAAGCCATTGCCAGCCTCGCATGCCTCTTTTCCCCTCTAGTTTCAGAATCGCAGAAGCCAGGATGGGACTTATCGAATTTCCACCAAACATGCCAAAGAAGAAAACGGACATTCTCTTTGCGAGCTCACGAGGTCGATACCAGATTGATAACGTATACATAGCGCCAGGAATATAGCCGGCTTCTGCAAAACCAGGCATGATACGAGCGGCCAGGAACCCGTTCGGATTCCGAATGAAGACTTGCATTGTTGCAACAAGCCCAAACATGAATACCTGTCCTGGTATCCACACACGGGGGCCGAACTGGGTTTCTTGTCAAAGACGGCCGCGACAAGCCAGGGCCCTACTTACACGCTGAAGATCCATATTGCATGGAATCTCGAAGACGACAACAGCCGCAAACATGACTTGATTCCCCAAGTTTATGGTCGCTTGATCGACCTTGATATCACTTGCAAAACCAGCAGTCAAAGCACTTGCCAAGTTCATGCGGTCTAACTGGAGGACGAAAAAGCCTAGCACCAGTAGCATCAAGACAGAGAGGTCTACTCTGCTGTTACGTTAGCTTGGATCATCAGTCATTTCTTGGTTATAGAGTCCATACTTTCTCCGAGCTCTGGTTTCAGTCTCGAGATCCAATGCTTCTTCGGTAGTTGAGGGGGCAGAAACTCCACCGGTGTCCTGGTGAATCGTCTGTGAAGCCGTACGATTTCATGCGCCAGAACTTTACGACTGGTTTCCCGAGCTCGAAGACCCCGGGGTCTTC